>UZAF01016197.1:0-46846 GCA_900617895.1 Haemonchus placei
TTAACATTGACAGGCAGCTCATAGTTGGAAGTACCAGTAGCTATCAGACTGCTTTTCTCCACAAGCGAACCGTATGAAATCTCAAAAGAAATCTGCTACTATCAACTTAGGTTTCGGTTAAGGTGCCTTTTTCTGACATCAATTTTAACAATCTTATCTGAAAGTTCCTTATGAGATTCAAAGATCTGGACAAGACGTCCCTAAATGTTATGATGGAGGGGGTTGCCTGATAGAAATAAATGTTCCATCTATCCTCCCGCTCTCTTTTTCGACGTATGCGCAAGTGACAGTGACCGTGAACGGTATGTGGTTTGTTAAAACTTTGATGCAGATCTGCCAGCCTACCTTTCCGTATAGGTAATTTAACACATAGAATTGATGTTTGATTGCTCAGAAATGCTCGGCAATAAACGCGTAGCAACCGTCCTCCGACGGTTAGTAAGGATGGTTCGTCATGTGTGCCCATATGTCGTTTTTGTTGAAAATAGTGAGAATTACCTTTGACAGCTACGAGCCCACCAAGGGGCATTGTGATCAGAGCACAAAGTTCAACA
The DNA here is from genome assembly GCA_900617895.1 of Haemonchus placei. Taxonomy (NCBI): domain Eukaryota; kingdom Metazoa; phylum Nematoda; class Chromadorea; order Rhabditida; family Trichostrongylidae; genus Haemonchus; species Haemonchus placei. Next base: position 555 of record UZAF01016197.1, read on the forward strand.
TAAGCTGAGAGGACAGCGACGAACAAACCCCGTTGGTCCATCGCGGCCCATTCATTGACTATGCAGCCAATTACGGGGAAGTGGATGGCAACGCCCAGTCCCTGAACAAGATCTCGTCCGAATTGCTGAACTTTTGAAACCATATTGGGTAACTCGTACAACGAAAGTTCGAAGTAAGATAAACGAAAAACTGTGTGACTTACTTGAATAAGTCTGACAAGAACGAATAGAGGAAATGACCAGCAAAGTACGTAAGGAGAAATAGCAACCATGATAGTGGAAGAAATACCGATTGCCGTCACCATTCTATGAGGACCGTATCGATGCAGAAGCATGCTTAACGGGATGGTGCCGAATATCGAGCCAGCGAATCCTCCTTGAAATTTTATTTTTCAAATTAGCGATGAAGAAGTTCGAGAGCAAACTAGTTGCAAATGGCTCATTATCTTATAATATATGCGTATTCTAGTGATCGTAATCCTGGATCGATACTCGCCCAGGCCAATCGAGTCCTGTATCCCTTCGGAGCCCATTAATTGGTACCAGATTCTTGTGGAAGGATAAAAGCACTGAGTCGTACATCGGCTCATCCAATTCATTGCCTACGACACAAAAGCATATAATACGTCACTGCAATTTCGAATGGGAATCGAAAACATGGGCGCATGCTAAAAACGGGGTCGAATCATGCCAAACGACATCCCTTCATTCACCCTTCTATGGGAAAGATGGGAGTTCTCTTGTTGGCTAATCAAGCCTATTATTTCTCTGTTGCCGATGGTTCCGGCAATGAATTACGAACATTTTAATACTCGTGGGGAGCAGAGTCGAAAGCAACATCCAAATGCATGATTGACCTTTAACAAGAGTACAGGATTCAAACAAAGATTCAGTATCGCTTTTGACCCTCTCAACAGGTCTGGTATCAACTGATCAATCTTGGGCGGTTGGTAAGAGTCCCTAGTTGAGGGCCTGGACCTCAGGAATCCAGACTTCAGTTCCGGTACCCTTTGAACCATAACATTCGTGATTCAAGGTGTTGTCTATATTGAGCCTACTGACTATATGAAATGGTCATCGCTCAATGGCAAAGGATCACAAGTACGGATCGACCGAATGCAGCATATACGAATAGATGTTACGATCCATCAACACAAAGCGCACGTACCAGCAAAATTGAGACTCTTCTGTAAAAAACTGAAGCTGAATCGACGATCACCAATTGGAAGAGCTGAGCTGCTCCAGTTGATGTCATCAGTTAAGGATCCGTTGTAAAGTGGTGACGTTGTTTTATCCTGCATTGCAACGAAACTCGCATTGAAAGCGATCAAACTGAAAAACTCAGTCTTATGGAAGTAGTGTAAGCTTTTACTGAGAAATGAGGCCGACCTGGATCCCAAAATAGATAGTTGAAGTAGACCGAGAATTAGTATGAAGTATCTGTTGAGACCAGCACAGCCACAGATGACACGACGTTCGAGGTCATCTTCTGAGGAGTTGGAGGGTGGCATGCTGGTAGGTGAGTAGTGATCCTCCAACGATGACAATTGTATCGAATAACGAAGGGAAATACGTAATATGGCAGCACTTTATATGCACAGCCATTCTAACGCGGTAACGTCAGCAAACAGCATCGAACACAAAGTAAAAAGTTGTTGTTGTACTTGCAGATGAAGGGTACATATTAGGATGCAGTCGTCACTTGTGATGAGATGCCAACTTCTACGCCTACGCGCCTATGCAGACCCAATACTTTTCTTCAATGGCGGGCAAGTAATTCCTAGAGCGAATGGCCCATGTTTGGATTCAGCCTCAAAAGTTCCTTTGGAATTCAAAGACCTTCGATCAGCAACGCTTTCGTTAAAGGCACAGTTCACAATAATTTTAAGGTACCCGTTTTTATTCAAAAAGCGGAAGAATAGATTGGGAACAGTCCCTCGGTAGTGAACAGAGCGAGAGAACTCGTCGATTTCGAGAGAAATATGGCTCCTCAAAAGTAGGGAAAATAGAGGTTGGACGAGATTGCGATGACGGAAATAACGTGGAAGGAGTAATCGGACGAGATTTCGGTTGTTGTAATTGCACAGAGAGCTAACTTCATCAAGCCAGAGCTGTACAGATCTGTCTTTCACTGTCGCTATGGGTCATGACAAGTTGTTTAAACTTCCTGCATGGGTTCCCTTGTGGCCAGTGCAACTCATCCGCTATATACACGGGCCAAGCTTTGAGCGTTCATGATTTCCTCCCTTGGCCGTTTTCCGACCTAATAGTGCCAGATATGGTACACGCAGGGGCCTCAAATTCATCCTGTGGGGGATCTCAGAAACCATTTCTATCATGAACTGTGCCTTCAAACGAATGACTCACTTAGAAAAGGTGAACAATATTATTGCAAAATGCAAAAATGAAATTCATGCATAGCAAGAAGTTGCTGCTTAGGTGGCACAAGAAACGACGCAAGGTGACTGGGCAAGAAAAAATGTGGTAGAATCGACACGAATAGCCTCACAGAGCTCTTAGAGCGAAGCTTGCATCTGTTCGAAGGCCTCGAGTGATACATGGATAAAAGAAAAGGAAGAAGACACCGTATTAGCCAGACAACACAAACTGGGAAATGTAAACGTTCACAGCAGCTCCGTTGCCGTGGATGGGTACAAATACCTGTTCGACAGACACGTGAAACTATGTATGCATGTAATCACAAAAGTGTAGCTACTGCTTATACAATGGCTCGTGTCCTAATCAATAATCGACCTTTTCTATTTCCAACTTGGGAAGGCTTAGTTATCGATTATGTTACCTGCGCTCTCCTACAATAACTTCAACTCTAATATAATACATTCGTTGGGGGGTGAGAGGTAGTCGTTTGTGAGCATCTGAAAGCTCGTAGGATGTGGCTGATTATGAGCTTTTTGGCACCTTCCATAGCATACAGCACAAGCTGCCTCCTCTGCCGGCTGAACAATCATACGATTAGTCATTTGTTTTATGTGGACGTATCCGAATCGTTTTATCCACGGTTCTTAACCGGAACAATTCATAAATGGAGGTGATTGCAGATATCAGAGGGACTGATGCCTAACGCGAGCATGAAGAGACAGAAGGAGAGACGATGACTACGGTTATTTTTTCTGAAAAAAAAGTCTGAACCAATGACTTCGTAAAATAAATCTGCGTGACGGCTAATCAATATTCATCACTTTCGTTGGTGGTGTTGCCCAACGGTATGGTAATTTGGCTGCAAAATCGAGAGGGAATGATTCCAAAAGGTTACACGATGACAAACAGAATCGTATTTGTATGATTTAATAGAAAATATACGAGCATGAGGTCGGATAACAACAAAAATGACAAATATAGTCCTTTGTACGCATATGGTTCAATGGTCGAATTTCATATCAACACCCCAAAATATTGCCAGGCCTCTCCTTTTTACGAGTCGTATAATTGATTTCTATCTAATATTGGGAAGAAGCACTCATAAGTGCTTTAAATCACCCCTGAAAGTCATTTTATTAAAGTAAAGCTAAGGAAAGTAAAGTGTCTTTATGTCGAAAGTAAAGCTAAAGGATTCAGACCGTCTCACTTGGGTACCTTCTATGTGATCCATTTGTTTTTCTTTGCCTGTCTATAAGCTCTCGAAGTACAGCCCACCGGTGCGGTTTGTTAAAGGAAAACATCCCATATGATGCAGAGTAGAAGCATAGTATGGAAGTTTCTCAGACAAGGCCAATCTCACTCCGATTCTGGCTTGGTAATCCAGAAGCGAAGATAAGTGCTAGCCTATATTCTCCGAAGTTGACATTGGACACGATTCCGAGAAATCATATCTTCACAAGGTTCTCGAGTAAGCAGAAGTATTGGAGCTCCTGGTGAAACTGGGAAGTTTTTACCAAATCTGATAACTTCAGGGAGGGTGTGATCAGGGGATTCTGATATTCTGCTAACAGAAGTCGGATGCCTTGCGTAGGTATTATTTATTAGGCTCACAAAACCATGAAGTATACATGATGTAAACATCCTTTACAAGAAAGTTAGCAAAAATAATAGCAGTGCAAAGGAGCTCATTGTATCAGCGACCAGTAGTGAAGAAAGAAAACTGTGTAAAAATCTGATATCTGACAAAAAGTGAAAGTAGAATAAGTTTCATAACAATGAGTGAAGGCAATGCAATCTTTTAGTTAAACAGTATTTACCCTAGTTAGTAAACATATAACTTATATGATAACAGCTATATATATCATGTACGTAAAGCAGCCTGAACATTAAAATTAGCGAGATCACTTTGATGCCCTCCATTTCGAAGGTGTCATGGAATCACTGAGATGAATTACTTCATTTCAATCAAGTTACTTCTAGGGTACTCCAAATTCAGGGTAAAGTTGATGTGTTTACATTGGCAGGAGCGCAATCTGCTGGTATAATTTCGGCTTTGGTAGGGTTTGCAACCCATTTTGCCGGCTTTGCCCTGTAATAAAAATCGTTTTCTGTCATGAAAAATGAAAGCAAATCAAGTTCCGTTTAAGTCTTCTCTGATTATTCTAAAAAGATTAAAAACTTTAAGAAATATGAAAAAATATAGAGAGATAAAATATAAATCTTTTGGGCTCTAATGAGTCCCGTCTGACAATAAGAGACATGCCCCCATTCGCTCCCACTCAGAAGTGGAGGCTTGTTGAATGCGTATGTGGCCTATACAATGACTTGCAATCGCCAGGCGATTTACAAGTCCTGGTTCCAATGAACCGACCCCGGGGATTGAACATTTAATTAGTCTGGATGGATAACGGGTTGAGAATCAAACCCGAGACCATGCATGTGACATAAGCGCCACTTGCCACTAAACCACCTCCGACCAAAAATATAAGGAGATGAAGTGAGAAATAAGCCACATTCCATATGTGGCTCTAAGCTGCCAGAAATAATTTTAATCAAAACATGGTTTTTTCAGCAGCACTTTTTACCGCTCTTTCAGGTTACAGAAGGCATCGAAGCTCGTGTTGGCTATTGAATTGACTAACTTGACTGAAAATTGTGTAATGGAAACTTCAACAACAAAAAAGAGCGGCTTGATCGTAAAAAGAGCATAGCGCATTTGATAAGTTTTTTTTTNTTTTTTTTTCACCCAAAAAAAGCAATAAATACCTGGCAAATGCGATGAAAATCGTATTCGACAGTGTCAGTACAAATGCGTAAATAAGGAAAACGTTCCTCCATTGCTCAAATGTGTCGTCTTTCGTTAGAGCCGGGACCACAAACGATCCAGTGAGCAATGAACAACAAGCGACAATCTGAAAGGTCATACATCCATGAATTCTAATCGTAATAAAATTAATTATACGTAAATATATGCATTGAGCAGATATTTTTACAGAATTATTGTTGGAGTGTTCTTGAAAAAGTTGCTATGAAAGTTGAAGGATAGGACTGAATCCAATGGAGACCAATTAATTCTTAAGCTAGACGTGGTCGTGTAGCAATGGCCAAACCTGTATGGGGATGAGTGGTGATGCCGAGGGGGCCTATACAATGACTTGCTGAGGGCAACTAATGTAGAAGTCAGCTCTCTTCAACTCCCAGACGAATGCGGTTCAAACCAATCAACCCTGGTGCGGGTGGAAGGTTTGGTCAGGCTGAGCGCTTATCTCTCCAGAATTGGATACCCGGGCTGCGCGTGTGATAGTGTGCTACTTGCCACTTCACCACCTGTACACAGCTTGAATGAATAGCTATTTCTATTTACAAGCCGACTCCTACACAATTTTTAAAAACGACAAATGCATTGCCTGTCCCGAAATGGGTTAGAACGCTAGAGTGATTGATCCATCTCCTTTTTTCCAATCACTCTTCTAAACTATATGTGAACTAGCCAGGCCTGTCAGANTTTTTTTTTTTTGGGAGAGGATAAGTACCGACCATAGTCTCGATTACTGATAATGATTGAACCGTTAGGTCCTCTCATAATTTCCTTGTGATTCTTTGATCATCTACATCTTAATTGCTCTTACTATAAGAGAAAGAGGTTTCACTCTCAAAGCACATCATTTGGTATTGTTTGATCTTTTTTAGCTCGCCCGAACTGCATTCACCTTAATCTGTAGAATTATCTCGCATAAACGTTGCTGATGGTCATGTCATCACTGTCTAGCCTTGTTGAGAATCAGGTACGCAATTTATGCGCATAATTTGTTTCGTAATGAAGTACATTTTTCAGAGTTCCTCGTGAAATGAACGTGAATCGAATTCTATTAAGTACATCGATTCAGTAGAATGCGAAGTGATTACTCTGTGGTCCTACAAGTACTGAACTTTTGTTCCGAGCCGTAAAATGAATAGGTTGAACTTTGGTGAGTGCACGCCAAGGTCCAAGTTTACAGGGTCAGTCCTAGATAGCTCTTTTCATTTCTTTGAGAGGTTTGTTCTATCGGAATCGTTTAGTCTAAAGGTATAAAAACATAGATTGGACGATCTTCGAAGGTTCTGGAGGGACGGGCACCTTTGACCGTTACACCAACTCTTCTTGATTATAGTAGTCAATTTTATGTTACTTCGCAAATGCGTGGTTAATACCGTATAATAAGTTTGGACAGACCTGTACTATGGACATAACAAACGGAGAATGCTGCTGAGATACCATCACTGCACATTTCGGATAGCCGCCGGAAGTGAATCCGAGCAATGCAATTGGGATTACTGTAAGCAGCAACGGGAATAGGGGAAAAGTGGATGAGCAACGGGAATAGGGGAAAAGTGGATGATTATAAGAAAGAAACCCACTGATTAGGATCACATCGAAGGCGTCACCATTTGGTGGAATTAATGCCAACAGAATGAAGAAAAGCCCTGAGCCAAGAAGAGCGATTGAGTTGAAGAGGCGCAATTTACCGACCTCTGGCAGACAAGTAAGGCGATCTGATGCCAGACCGGTCAGTAACTTGATTAGTAGCTGAAATATTCTTTTAATTTTTATCTGAGCAAGTGTATGATGTGTGTTCTATTCACCTGAACGGCCAGTGGGACAATTGTGAGAACTCCAGCAGTCGTAGTGTGAAATCCGAGTACATACGACAGATACAGTGGTGAATAGGATATGGTGAATTGAGCAACCAGGAAGTTCCCTATGACAGCAATCCAGATTGCCCATATAACCATTGAACGAAATATACGTTGAAGTGGTGGCTGAAATTCGTTTGTTAGTTCCTAGTTGTTCGGGAATATGTCAGCCACTATGAAGAATATGTAGACCCGAAGCGTGTAATCCTTCTGAGGTTTACGAAACCAAATTTTTGCCGTCTGTAGGATAGAGCAAGCGGAACAAATCAGCAATTTTTGGCTTATAATAGTCATTTGGAATGATCTGAGGGTCACATTCATGGCAGGGGTAAGGGGGTGTGATGGTTGATTAACTAGTTGGAAAATTCGCATTAGCTGGTGTACCATATGATATACTTTTTCCCCCTTATTATACTGATTTTTGTCATCTACCCATTACAAGCAATGTGGGATTAGAAAAAAAGGAGTGTCCCTCACCAACTTTCTACGGAACCCGATCTCATCATTTTCATAACCTTCTGTTATGAAAATGATGAGATCGGGTTTTAATCTTGGGAAAACTACATAATGCATCGGTTTTTCCAGACTGTAACCCTCATCCTAGACCCGAATTTGTGTCAGCTTCATGGAGCAGTTGCTGAGAATAAAGTGTGGCCTCGAAATAATCCTCGAAACTGTATGCTCATCCCGGTCAGACCAGGAACATAGGGGACGTCCATTGTAGACTGAGTTCTAGGAGAGGCGATGGATCAATCTCAAAAACAACCGCAGAAATCAAGTTAAAAAGTGTGGCGGATCATGAACAAACCGTTACTTTTCCGACTGTGGGCTGTTTTCCACGGCTGATTCTTTGCGATTCCCGTTTGGCAACGAAGGGATGTTTTGTTTGCTTATCTCTGAAAAAAGCAGTGCAGTAAACTTGAAGTCACCAGGAAAATCACCTGTTACCTGTAGTACAACGCCCAGAATAATGTGAGCAAACCGCAAAGAATCGCATGAAAATAGAAGTTCATATCCCAGCTCACTAAAATACATCCGATTCAAGTATGGGATTCAGTTGAGCAAAGTTTGGTTTAGAATGTATTGTTAAGGGAATTGATCAAAAGCCACTCTATTACCTCTAGTGGCTATCAGTCCACTTAATGGCATAGTGACAAGTGCGGAAACTTCCACGAAACCGGACAGTATGGCTACAAACAGGCCCTTTTCCGTAGTCGTGGCCCACTCGTTAACAATATATCCCGCCACCGGAAACGAATTTGATATGGCTAGTCCCTGGAATTAAAAGATGTTTTTAACGATACATTACTACTGCCTTGCATACGCTCTTGCAACCACGTTTTTAGCAAGTCGTTTCCCATGCGAAACGACTATCTAGCGTAAGAATTTCTCCTCAAGATCTGCATAATCTAGTTTAGCCAAACTTTGAGCTACGCTCGATAGTTATTCCGACCTTCCAGTCGCTCCTGCCATCTGACACGATTGACAGAGGGCTCTGTTTCAATTACCGGAATGTCCATTCTGTATACCAAGCGATATCGTCCCGATAATGGACAAAGCCAGCGAATGGAACTTCGCACTTCGCCCCTACTATTCCATAAAGTTTTCAAGCAAGCCAGGTTATGGATATCGGTTCTAAGATTGTGCAAAACGATTCTGATCGATATTGGTTCGTCGATATCAATATCAGCGGGTCAATGTTGACCAGAACCGTAATGTACTGTCTTAGGAACGATATCCATAGCCTGCTTTTCTTCGATCTTTTACGGAATAGAATAGAATGAGCGCCAGCGATAGCGAACTAATCATTCATCACTTTAATTCCGCATCAGTTTGAGCGCTGGCAAGAACAAATTCAGTTCTCAAAGCCTTACAGAACCTATTCTCTAAAAACGCCTTAGAGACAACTCACCGAAATAACCCGTAAAACAACGAAAGCTGGAAACGACCAGCACATAACGGTTGGAGTAATAGCGACCATGGTGGTACAAATGATCCCAATCACGGTCATAACTTTATGAGGGCCATACTTCTTCAGCAGCATGTCCACCGGGAACGTGGCCAGCATTGAACCAGCGAAACCGCCTGAAAGGGTTGATTGAGTCGGACTTTTAAAGCGGTTATGACTTCGTCCTAACATTCGATCTTTCTCTAACTTAAGTAACTAATATTCTGACTCAACATCTCAGTCAGATCAACTTGTGGCCCCATAGCATTATAACCCAAGGCGTACAGTTACAGAAGCAGGTCGCGATTAGCTGCAAATCTTGCTCGGAATAACGCAGAAAAGGCGCTACATTCGCCGTATTCAGCAGAATCTCCCATGGAAGGGCGGGTTGACCAGTCCATCAGTACTTGCCCAGCGCGTGCCTATTGCCTAGAGACTCTTTGAATCAGCATGCCTACTTGCTTCTTCCACCTAGCCTCAGCAAGTACTCTACGTAGTTCGATTTTTCATAACTTATCCTTTCTGCCGCTCTAGAATGGTGTACAGTAACCACTTTGGGTTTCGACGATGCCATGCCCTGACTCAGAGAGAGTAAATCGCTTTACCTCCTTCAATCAGTAATGTCTGGCTGTTTTCGACGTGAATTTGTATCAGTATGCCCAAAAACGAACCAGCGAAGCTCAGGCTCTTCTCGAGCACACCGAAAGATAGCCGTCGATCACGGATTGGAAGAGATGAACTGGCCCAGTCGATATCAGCCGAAATGGAACCATTATAAAGAGGAGACGTTGTCTTGTCCATGATCGCCACAAACGTTGCATTGAATGCGATGAGGCTAGAGAGGAGCTCTATGGAAGTCGGAACTTTGGGTATTACAAGTTGTGAACCTCACCTTGACATTAGGAATGAAAGAAAGAGTAAACCTAAAGCAACTATAACGAATCTGTTGGCACCAGCACAACCGCATAAGATACGGCGTTCAGAGTCCTCATCAGGAATACTGGAAATGGATGAAGATGTTGAATGGGAATGTGGTGTTTCAGTCATGGCAAATGATGCCCGATTATGGTGAGGACAGTGTTGGGCGTCCACGTTTTATATGCACGGGTACACATCACTGATCATAAATCGAAACAGCTTCAAAACCGTGATGGCTCGAATGATCTCACATCATACTCCCTCATTCGGTATGCTTAAAACAGGATGATCAGGGGAAACGAGGGCAAACTGATGAGAATTGCGTTGAACTGGTTAGCTATTGTGCAGTGGGTGCATTTGGAGCAGAGCATTCTTCTGGATTCGTTGCCTTTCGTAAACATCACGTGTGTACTTTACCGTGTTAAGCAGAAGTATACAAGCGGATTAGAGGTTCTCCTCAAAGCCTCCGGACCACGGTTCTGGTTAATCTTGAAATCACCGCTCTCCTCAATTTCTTCTCAGGAGGCTGGTTCGAGCGGTTGCTGTCGAGAATTTCTTTTTCTTTGATGTTACGTGTCTAACTGAACCCAGTAGGCGTACGACAGCAAGAGCCAGTAGCCACTTTTGTGCCTCAAAATTGAGCTCGATTGCTGGAATCGCTGTCACACCCTGATTCCCTGCTTGAAACTTGTTCTTATCTTGTCGTCTCGGAAACTTTCTTTTTGAAAAGTTTATGCGTTTTTCTACCCCACTGTCTACTAGGAACTGTTCTGACAGTTGTGATAATCTAGCGTTACGTATTGCAGTGCGCTAACATTGGAACTTATAGGTGTGGTTGTTTGAATATGCATATGCAAGAATGAATGCATAATGGATGAGAGTTCAAGTGAGAAAAACGTAAAAGTACAGAAACGAGTGCTGACTTCACAAATCGTCTCTCCACTAAGATTATCAGATAGAGTGGGAACTTCTTTTGTGAGTTTACGAATGAATTCCGCGAGTTTTAGCCCCAGACCCATCAGGCCATTCATTTTTCTACCACCCCTACTTAATCATATCCAAAATTTAGAGGGTGAACGAAAAATATCACCCTACGGGAATAGTACTCTTTTTTCTCCTTAGAGCAGAGATAGGAACATTAAAGGCACAGTTCACGATTATTTTGTGTATCCTTTTTAAGTTGGAAAGCGGAAGTGTTGATGCCGGAAGAAAACGAGAAAATGCGCCTACTTCGAGGCTTTTAAAAAGTGGTGGAAGTGAAGGTTGTACGTGAGGAGTGTTTGGCCGAAACTCAACTTGCTTCCATTCCTCAAAGAGATGATTACATCAAGCCCAAATTGTCCGAAACTGCCTTTCACTGTCGCCATGGGTTGTTTGATCTTCCTACATGGAAGTCTCTTGAGGTAGTGCAGCCTCTACAAAGCTGTTGAAACTCGTCCACGATGGGTGTGGCATTCACACGATACAATCTCTGGCTCCCTACTGTGCCCTATGAATGGCGTTTTTCGACCTTATATCAGCGGGTATGGTATAAGGGGAAGCCCGAATTTATATTAACGTGAACTGTGCCTTTAAGCAGCTGCTGGACATGACATACTCACATGTGCTTTTATCACACCCTTCCAATACCTAGACACGTGCGCTGAGAAGTAAATCTTCGACTTCTCTCTCATCTTCGATAATCGGTTCCCGTAATTTTTCTTTTTTTTTTCGAAGTTCTAGAAAACGGTGCTATGTTGCTCCTATGCACGTCACCGAAGGTGCACCATAAAATTAAGGTAATTGTCGCATTATGAAGATCATGTACACTTTGTATGATATGACGGGCCACGTGGGGAGAATCGATAAGTATTTTCCGGTTGCGGATCCCAGCGTGGATTGCTTCTTCAAATTTAGTTAAATGGGACCGGACCTTTCATGGCTTCCATGGCGATTATTACTTTCCAAGTACTATGAACAGTCTCAAGACCGCCACAATTTTTATTGAGGTAATCTATTTTTAAGGAAATTTCTTCAGAGCAGAGACCTCAAAAGAATTGGGATTATTGATTTGATGCCTTATTTTCAGAGAGTTTCGAAATGCCACAACGTCAGTGAGGAATTGCACGGCGCTCTTCCTCGAGAGATATGACCAGAAAATGTGAAGAGTCTTTCACCATTTATCGTCAGAGCTCTGGCTAGGTTCTTCTCGCTTTACCTGTTGGAATGTAAAATGCCCTCGTCGTGAAAAACTAGCACGAATATGTTGCTGTACAAAGAGGAAGATCCCGACGATATTGGCCATTATCGCCCAAATTGCCAACTGTCTACAACCTACAAACATCTTACACTTGTCGTCCTCATCAGGATCGGCAGAATATTGAACGGAGGACAGCCATGCGAGCAAGCAGGGTTTCAGAGTGGCTTCAGTACAATCGATCACATCCACACCGTTGCAAGACTCATTGAAGTATCGCGAGAGTACAGAATGCCGTTATGTCTTACGTTCATCGATTTGAAAGAAGCCTTTGATACCTTTGGAGGTCTCTCTGAAGCCACGACCAAGATGATACAAAGTTTTATTCGGCTAACGTTTCGGCCAATCGCCTTCGTCAGAGCCTGGAAGCCAAAAAAAATATTTGAGACTCATCCTGACCTTTGATACGGTAGAGACAGAAGCGGTAATCGGAGCCCTGGACAACCATGTGTTCCTACTCAACATACAAGAATACTTCGTGAGCTCTAGGACAATTTCATGACCAGGCCAGTCTATCAAGAAGTTATCATCAGCGTGAAGGGAGGGGTTCGGCAGGGCGATACCATCTCTCCCAAACTTTTCAGTGCCGCTCTCGAGAACATCGTGCGTCATATGGAAAGAAAAACATGGGAGTGAAGGTCGATGGTGCTACTTACATCACTTCCACTTTGCAGATAACATCGTGCTTATAACACCGAACATCGGGCAGGCGGAACAAATGTTGGCCGAATTAGACAATGCTTGTGGAAATATCAGATTACGACTGAACCTAACGAAGACGATGCTCACGAGAAACGATGGGTATGTGGTGCTTTTTTACGCTTAATGGAACAAACATCTCTGATGGTCTTGTTTCGTGAATCCAGGTTAGGAAGCGAACATGACGATCATCTCTCGGTTAATCAAATGAACACTAGGATGGCAGCCAATCCCATGATCAGACTTCTTCACGAAAGCTCTGAAATAAAAGAAAGCTATCGCTCGTAACTGGCTCTCAACCGGGACGAATATAGACGTTATTGGCGCCGGCTCAAGGAAATCGATGGTCAGGAGGAGGACAGGTAATACATATGACTTAATTCACTCTTAGATGCACTAAAAAAATCCACTATCCGATTCTGTGGACTTATAAATGGTGATTTTGAAATCGCAATTGTATCAAGTAAGAAAACGTTCCAAGAAAGTGAAAATCTCTTAATTCCGCTCAGCTCGCGAAGCTTTTGCTTTTCCTAGAAGAACTTGGCATCGTTGAACAAAACTGCGGACTTACCAATTAGTGCTGTTTGCTGCGGCAACATTTTGTTGTATTTGCTTTATGCTACAAGGTGAAGGTGATTTTGATCGTTTTTCAAGCGTGGTAAGGAGCAAGCGAAACGTTCAACCCGATACAAGGATCGTTCGTGGTCAATACCTTTTTGATAAGGTTCGCATTACGAACTGCGTCACTGAACAGCAATGAACAGAATAAAACAAACAATTTGAATCAGTGTTTTTGTTTTTCTTAACAAAATGGTACCCATATATGGGCGCCGATGGTATGGGAATCAGGCTTTCAGAGGAATATTTGGCTCCAATATCATTGATCCGTATCTGCTTCCCAGAATCTATAAAGATATAGTAAACAGTGAGGAAGTTTTTTTCTGCCTGGAATGCATCCTCTTTGCGCCCTCCTTAATGGCCACGTAGGGTAAGGGCCCTGCTTTGCAAACCCGTCTACCATGACTTAAGGGCCCTGCTTTGCAAACCCGTCTACCACGACTAAGGATCAAATAAGGAACCTCTCCTATCTGACCCTTAGTCATAGTCAGTAGACTGCTTTCGATCCAGCGAAGGAGTGAGAGGACCAGCTCTAGGGGTAGCCCTCAGGGAACCACGAGATTTTTTCTGAGGGCAACCCAAAGTACATTCTCCATGGAAACAGCATTGATGATATATGCCGCTGGAGTGTGGTTTCTAACGCGGCGTTCTTCCTCGGCTGCTGCTGCTATCTCTCACTAAAGCTCTGCTTATCAATGTAAATAGGTGACAGTATGGTCTGCCATGCCACTACACAAAGGTATCATGTAAGTTTCGTTAAACTTTATCAAGATTTTAGTTTTTCGAGAACGGAAATGATTTTTATGGCTTGGAAAAATGCGTATCAAAAAATTGATTAGTGAAAGGGGTCATACTCGCTCGTGACGATTGTTTGAACAGCGCAAATCGATCGGGACGACATGTTTCCTCAACACCCGAACTCAACTTTCTTTCTTACTTCCTTGTCTGAACGAGCACATCTTGCCAAACCCCATAAAGTTTGCTTTATCGATGTGTCAGTCAATTTGTCACTTAGGGTTGTTTTTGCGATGTTTTTATCTTGATATGGCGAACTGAGACCGTAAGAAGGATGGATGATCCAAAGTGGGGGATTGTAATTGATCAACCTTTTAATTCTTACTGTATGCAGAAGCACCTTGTTTAACCTTTTATAACCTTCCTACCTCTTACCACCTAACCCTCTGAAAGCACATTCCTTGATAGAATGGATGTGGGTTGTGAGGCTCAGAAAACAAACCATAAGTAGCAAAAGGTCAGGACATGAAGAGAAATTGGAAACCCTGTTCGTTGAACGGGTTCGGCTTTGTAGATGATACTAGGTAATATTTGGGAGAGAAGGCCTACTCGGTTTCTAACTATAAGCAAAAAAGCATCGCTGGCGAGCTATGGGAGAAATTAAGGACCACGACACCAGGAAATGATGAATTACCCATTTTTCGGTGTCGGGATGTTGCACGTCAATAACCTTCGGAAAGGACTACCAGTTGAAGTGTGTCTGGAAGCTTTTTAGGCCTAAGTTCACCTTTCCTAAACCGCCTCAGAACTAATGCCTTTTTTAGCTAATTGAAGGTGGAATATAAGGTCGAAGTCGCACTTTAAGAACAGCTGAGGGAATGTTTATTCGCATGGTGTATTGTAGGTGGACGTTGATGTCTTAATTGATACCTTGTAGGAGTGGCACTAAATCTTCGTCGATATTTTGAAAACGAAAAGAAAAAATGCACTAGAGTAAAAAAATATTCTCCCACAGCAGCAATGAACAACATTCATGGTGGTGGAAGAGAGACTTCCCCCATAACATGGCACCCACAGTTTCCATGTTGTTTTTCTTGATTTTTGGTTAGTTTTCTGTTGCGTGCACTCGAAACTACCTCCTGTTCGATCGCACTCTCCTACCGGAATGGTGCTCGATGGTGTTTGCTCGAGTCCCAGTGAACTTCTTTCCATGTAATACCAGTCAACAAGAATTATTAGTGAGTGTTGTCATAGTCATAAAGGAGACCTTACTCCTATCTGAACCTACTTTGCTGAAGCCTTACCGGCCTCCATTAGACAGCGCTGAAAACTGTTTTGGTAAGGGGACCCAGACGAGAAGGAGTGACATCAAGTGATGTCGCGTAGTGCTGCCGGCTTCTAACATGAACTCCTAAGACGTAGTGCCGAAAGAGGTCATCCGGATGAGTTCCACGCTACTGTTGAGCACGTTGTGGGACTGGGTGAGCTACTAACCTTGTTGTTCTAATGCTTCGCCTTATTAATGTACATTGCTCCTCTTGTAATATGCGTGACCCCTCTCAATGCCTTCGCCCAAGCTGCTTAACTCGACCTGGAGAAGGCGTCGTATATGGAAGGGTGTCTAGAAGAATCTCGGACGCACCAACTAGGCCTCTTTTGTTGCAATATGAGTTCAGTTTTGAGTTATTTTATTTTTTTAGCCTTTTAGGGTGTGGAGTTTTCCTAGTGGTCAATATTCCTATCAAAACTGTCTGTAGAAGGGCGTACTGAAAAGCCTATGCAAGGCCTCAAGTTCAAGGGCGAAGGAGGGTTGAATGTTTTGTCAACTACTGCGATCGCTGAAATCTAAATATTGATTACGGAAGCATATGACGGGCGGTGATACGTGCTCTCGAACGGCTTGTTTGCTGTTTGCCTCCTCGTTTTTCGTCCGCCTTGGATCCGTTTCAAAAAAGTTAACAAACAAAGTTTAAGGAGTAAATAGTTCTGGTCAATCGACTGAAAAGTTCCTGTATCTTTCACTTCCGAATCCAGTTCAACTATGTAGTCTCAATGATTGATTTAATTCCCATTTTCCCCTTTATATAATTCGACTTACGACGCCTAAGAAAGTGCCAATATCTCTTATGGGTCAGAGAAGTTAGATATTTGGTATACCTTCTTTAGTGACCTTTTGACACGTTTGGACTCACCAATATCGGGGGTTTACGGGCAGTTTCGCTTATCTCCGCATCGACGACTGAGGTGGCTGAACGGCTCGCCCACACACTCCTTACCTGTTTCTTATAGACTTCCTTGTTCACAGTCAACTTATTCAATTAGGGTGTGAGTGTCGTAGTGGCATATGGCGCCGTTACCATATGTATTGGAAGGGGTTCAAACCCGAGGAAGGATTTCCATTAAATCAGTTAATTCCTACTCTTCTCGAGATGAGTTATTGATAGTTGATTCGTCTGGTAGAATAAACACAGAGTGGCTCATACATCAGATGCTCTACTCTGATTTGATTAACGACGCAAACATGAACTTTGTTGCCGTCACGATCACTCTTTGTCTATAGATTGAGTACGTGGCGCATCCTGGAATGGTGTGCTTCCTATTGCAGTTATAAAACTCTCCTACTAGACTTATAGTTGTTTTGCTGCTAGCTTTTTCAAGTTTTTTGCCAGCCATAATGGTTGCGGGGCAACCTACAACGAAATCAAGAACGCCCTGACGCATAATAGTAAGGTATTTGTCGTGCCATAAAAACCATTGCCGTATTGTTCGAAATATTTCAATTTTTTAACAGATTTTCAATATGAAGTACTTGATCCACTCATTACCTAATTCATGTATCATGGGAGGTGGTAGTGTAATGGCAAATGGCATGCTATCGCACAGGCGTGGTCCGGGGCTTCGGGTCCGTGTCGAGTCCAACTACAGGACCTTCACCGTCCGGCTCGGTTGAGTGCTACCAGGTTCGAGTGGGAAAAAACACTGACTTCTTTATAGTCTAGCCTCTGCAAGACATTGCATGATTCCCTATGCATCTAGAACGCTCTTATGACTCTTAATGGAAGCGAATGCGAAGGCGTATCACCAAAGAGGAATTGCTCAACACCAAAAACTTTCTCCTTTATCATCTTGATTACCATGTAAATCCTCCGGTATTTCGACTTTCAACCTCTGCACGAACAACTGGTCTTCATTTACGGTGATCCACTTTGCAGTTCTCGTATTCGAACCTTTTTTTGACCTTCTCGAGCATCTCAAATTTCGCCTCCCTAAGTGGGTTGTAGTAAGTCTCGACTAATTTCTGGTATTTTAGCATTTGTATCACTACATGTCTAACTTTTTATGAAACAGCCATGAAGCTTTGGTTCTCAGCTTCCTTGTTGTGTTCTAGTGGTTAAGAGCGCTCATCTAAAATCCCCTGGGATTAAATCGTTGCTTCTCCTCGGATCATCTTTTATATACGTTCCACTACTTATCGCCGGCTTAGGCTCCTTTCTTCATTTGGAATGGAATTTGATTCCGAGTTGCTGAGAGTGAAGAAGATGTGGGGGTCATAGGAGTAGAACAGCCGCATCATGTAGCGCTATAACCCTGCGTGTGCTCCTGGGATCTAATCATTAACTGACACTTGCTCATACACCCAAACGTTCCATCTCTACATATCCTTCAAACCAGTAACATGTGGCCTCGGCGATGGAGAAATGTCAGCATGTATTATGGGAGCCCTTGCAATTTGCTCACCTCACATGTGATGTTCCAGTTAGCCTCAGTAGGAGAATAGCTAGTTTGACTAGGATTTCAGAATTTCTAAACTCACTTAGAAGCAATCTATTCATATTCTTCCGTACCCTTGCACAAATCGGAGTCCGATTAGTTACAACATGAAGGTGGTGTGAGGTGCCATATCGCCTTTACAATGTCCATGAAATGAATTTTATTTCCTTGCCAACCATACCAACCTCCTGTTCTTGGACCGTGGAAGAACATATTACGACTTGTGCTTTTGAGGAACCTACAGAACCCTTTAGAACATTTTTTTCTTCGGCTTCTGTTGTTAGCTCACTATTCTTATTTATTATTTCCAAGAGAGTTGCGCAAGGAAAAAATTCTCTAAAAAAGTAACATCTATGGCAAGGCAAAAGTAGGAGAACGAAGAAGTCATGTAGCGGTCTCTTTTGTTTCTTTCCAAGTCGCATTATCTTGGGATTATTGAAAGGAGTTCGGTTAGAGCTATCCATACATTAGATCTGAGAGCGGTATCTCATTACAAGTATCCCCTCCCCCCCCCCCCCCTCCTTAGACCACTCGCACGTCCTATTTTTTAAGATGGTTACATAAGCAGCATTCTATGAAATAGTTTGTTTCATCCATTCTTATGGAATCTGGAGCCAACTAGGCAACTAAGCAATCTTCATTGCGAGTTGAAATGGCTGGGTGGGACTCATTTTTCAAAGTGCAAAACTGCCCCCTACTCGTTACTTTTACTAACTGCTCTGCTCATCTTCATTGCCACTACAGCTTTATGCGTTTTAGTCGTGGTTAGCTCGAGAAAGCGTTTCCCGCGAACGAAACAGTGACTCATGTGCGGCACAAATCACGCTTTGTCAATGGAATTGCTGTCTTTACGCTCACGTCTCATTTCTTTGCAAACAACGAACTTCTTGTTCTTCATAATTTCTTTATTTAATGTGCATTTTCATAATTCTTTCATTTATTGACTGCTTTGTAATCATTTTAAGGGGTCCCCGCAGTGTGATGGTAGAGCTGTTTTGAATTTTGTGTCAGCTTCTTCATCGTGGTTAGGTTGTCGAGCGATAGAAGTGGGCTGAGGGCTTGGTTTCATTCATCGTAGCAACTGCCTACAACTAATGGTTTTATATAAGAAGTTGGTGAGAAGTGATCGGAGTAATTAAGGCTCAAAGCCTTCCAGACTACCCAAACTGGAGTCTGAGATTAAACTTGACTTAAAGCAGTTGACGCCCTCCTGACGTTTGAAATGTAGAAAACCGGGTTAATTGATATATAGCAGGCGAGAAAACAACAGTGCTTGAAATGGCTGAGGATCTCCTATATGTTAGGCCCTATACTACATCTTTGAGACACACTTCAGTTGAGGTACTGTAATTTCCATGAATAATATATCTCTATCACACATGAGGTCTAGGATCAGACCAGGACCAATGATCTAAATCGATATTAATCTAGACTACCCGATCATTCCATCCTTTTGAAATTGGTGAATCGGTAAAGCGCTGACTCGAACATTAGCTGACCCTGTAAGTAAGTGTGTAGACCAACTACGCATTCAAATGTCACATCTTATTTTGAAGGAGAAGAGTCGTTTGAGTAGGCTCATCCCAGAATGGGCACGACTGACAAATATTCATCTTTCACGGCACATCATTCTACAAGTAGAAGAAACTCCATGAACCTACAAAAATGCTCACTTTTCAATCCCTGTAGGCGCGTAGTGGCAGTTGCTGGTGTTCCATCACGCTTGAATCAATGAGAAGCCGATAGGAAAAAATTCTTTCGAGTACTAATTAACAAGATGGAGAATCTATATCCTTTTTTCCTTCTTCCCCCATTCCTCGATCGATTTCACCACGCTAGAATGACGCGAGTGACAAAGTGAAATTGTACCGTGTATGTATAGCGAAAGTATGTAAATATGAAACTGTATATACAACAAAAAGTAGAACCATACTAGTGTCTTCCCAAGAATTCCTTAAAAACATCATAACAAATTAGAAATGAAAAAAGTCGTCTGTCAAAATATCAATCTAACGCGGGTTTCATAGTTAAGATTTCGAAAAGTAGATAACGCGTTTCACGATGACCACTTCGTCTGAAGCGCGCCATGTGTTTGAGTTAGGCTCAGGATTATTGGGTTATGGCATTTTGCCTCTATCACGACTCTTGAGAAGCAGTTAATGAGCAGATTCATGTCGTCCTCTGACGATTAGACAGACAGAATTATACAGACCTCAGTTAGACAATTCACTTCATAGTCTACCGTTGCCAAAAAGATGAGAGGTCACGCATGTAACGGAAGTGGCTCGATCTGGTATCCAACGTTTGGGCAAATGCAGGGATGATGCCCCTTGCTGCTTGTGTACCCTTACTGTCTTTGTGGAAATGTTATCGAGCTTGACTTGCATGGCTCAGGAACCTTTTCTTTTGTAGGGTTGTTGGTCGGATTCCGCTAACTTCTCCCCATGCAATCAACAGCATTCAGGTAAAAGCGATTAAACCACCTTGAAGGCACAGTTCACGCTAATTCAGAGGTACCCATTTTTATTTGAAAAGCGGAGGTATAGATTGGGAATAGTTCATCGGCAGTAGAAAAAGCGGGAGAATTCGCCGATTTAAAGAAAAATACGGCTCTGCAAAAGTAAGGAAAGTAGAGCGTGGACGAGATTGCCATGACGGAAACATGAAAGGGGTATTCGGACGAGATTTCAGTTGTGGCAATTGCGCAAAGAGTTGACTATATCAAGTCACAACTGTACGGAGCTGTCTTTCACTGTCGCTATGGGTCATGACAAGTTGTCTGAACTTCCTATATGGGTTCTCTTGTGATCGATGCAAGTTCTACAGTGCCGGTGAAACTCGTCCGAGGGTTCACACGGGCCAATCTTTGAGACTTTATAACTCCCTAACCGGCCGTTTTCCGACCTAATAGTGCCAAATACGCGGGGGCCTAAAATTCATCCTGTGGGAGAATCTCAGAAACCACCTTTATCGTGAATTATGCCTTTAAGTGGCTGTTTCCGTTGACATGCTTTCAAACTGTTGTTGACGCTTACTTATACCACACAAATGTTTGCAGTGAAATGAAAACTTCGACAAAAATCAGTTTTCCAGACCAAACTTGTCCAACATACATTTTTCGACTTCTCTCAATTTTTTCAAATATTATGAACTTCCATTACAATTTCCTTGATTTTTTTATGCAGTTCTCGTCAGAACTTTCAACAGGAGCGCTTGAGGATCGCGTTTTGACCAATATAAAAGAGGCTTTTTCTCTTCGTGAGTGATAAGAAGGAGGAATAACAGACGCAGAGTTGTCGCAATGCACAGAAGGGGTGTGATCTGGTGGGGAAGTTCCTTTGAAAAATGGACCTCATGAAGATAACGTATTGGTTCCCCATTTATCCAACTCCTCAGGGTAGCCTTGCCAGCAACCATACTTTGTCAACGGGCTTCCTTTTCTGAAGTACCCTTTCTTGGAAGAATGGAATAATCTCTAGCAGAAAATATTGCGAGGGATCGGTATTTCGACCATATCCTCAACTGTAGATGTGTTGACGTCAACAATCGCCGTTGGGCTCAATTTTCTTTTCGAATTCTATTCGAAGCACTCATAGTTTACATGGAATAGTTGATGCAAAAAGAAAGAATTGCTCGTAGAATCCTCCACGTGTTTCCTGGACGTTGAATGGCTCCAAACTTCTTATCTACTCCTGTCACGTGTCTTGCCAAAAAAGTGGTCGTTAGGTGGGTGGTGAGATATCCTTCGGGGTTCAGTACTGCTATCAGGTTGATCAGCTGTCTTCAGAGTTGACTTACCCTTTGCTTGCTGACATTAATCGATCTCTCTGTCATCGCGAAAATGAGTAGCTACACAGTTCGAAGATCTAGCCGCTTGAGCGGAATCCATGTCGATCCGCACCATCGCGAACTCTCTAATACATTTTTATTGGAAGAATTTATTTTGGGCATTCTCATCTGGTCACTGGTAATCAATGGTGTTGTGTGGGTTTTTTGTTGAACATTTAACAGTTGTCAAGGATTGGGTTAACTTCCCTCCCGACATTCATATCACATCATTGTCGACCAGTGACGCAGCCCAGCCATCGCCGTCAAAAGCATCAAAAAGAAATCGTCATCATTCTCCGACTGGCTGTCTGTTATGCACGCGCGTCCATTATTCATTATCAGCCCTTATGCTCTTCTTCTGATTGTTTCCATTTTCACCGCTCTTTTGCCCTTCGTTTCTGAAGATTTCTCGTTGCTTTTCATTCCCATTGATTGTTTCTGTGAATGATTCGGAAAGGATCCCTTTTGTGATCGAAAATCATGAATCATACCTCGTTTTTTGGCTGCTGGGATCCTCTTGGGTTTTCGGTTTCCGGGTGGTTACATCAATTTCTATATCCCTAGCATACAATGGGTATCAGAAAAGGATTATTTTCCAACGTACTGACCCCCAAGGAAATATTAGGTTGCTCAGTCGACTTTTCCCTCACCCCCGCACTTTTAAACCCCGGTCATTCTGAGCTCCAAGCAACTGGTGAGTAGCTGTAGACCATTTTGTAGGCCATTCCTTTAGCTAATGTTCCAATGGAAAAGCGTCGTCAACTTTTTTAGGATCAGGTTAAACAGAGGGTTTGGAGCCAAAATCGTCAGCTGGGCTGGAATTACTTTTCTACAATAGGGTGTCGATTGGAAAAATGAAAAAACAAGTGGTTCTGTCAGTAACAGGATCTCTTCACATAGGCCGATGATATTTTTGAAAGATTGAGCCGCATCTGAGCGCTTCGATTCGATTCAATAAACAGTATATGTCAGGAATGATCGTTTTTATCGATTCGCAGTAAAGTAATCTATGGTGTTATGCTGTAAAGTATCAGAAAATGTGTCTGTTGTCACTGTTTCCATAGAGGAACTGTAATGCTAACCATGCTATCTAGTTAGGACCTTTCTGTTCACTCTGTAGTGACCCAGTGACAATTTTAAAAAAGTGTATTAGTTATCTAACTATCTATATTGATGACTCCCGATACTTCATAACTGCAAGCACGCATTTGCAGAGAGGACGGCCTACATTTTAAGCGGCTCGGGAATAATTGTTTGGATTCTCGTTGATTATCCTCTCAAGTAGTGAGGATGAGGATGAGGATGACGCAAACAGCCTAAAAAGTAGTCATGGCGAGTTTTCTCCAATAAAAAACCTCTCAAAACTCTAACATTGCAATAAGATCCTCACGAATTCTCAGAAACTTCGCATGTAGAGCTGGAGCACACTGTGCTGTACGTTGAATCATGTGGTTAAGGGACGACTGAAGGGGAAATGGAGAGGGTGCGGGGAGAGGAGTGGGTGGTAGCGATTGTACCGTGCTCGTTCCTCGTTGCCATCTCGGTCAAACTCGGCCTCGTTGATTGGAGCAACGGAAACATTAGAAAGGATTTTCGGCCCCTTTCCCCTTTNCCCCCCCCCCCCCCCCCTTAATCCCCCTTCCCCCACCCTCCACCTTCTTCCTTCACTACGAGGAATTTTTCCAGAACAAGGATAACCAATTCGGCTGCAGCGGTTCACATACGTATTGATTTGGCCTTAAGCCAGTTTAGATGTGAATCACAAACGATGAATCAGGTTTAAAAAAGTAAATGCAGTGTGGAGCTAATCTGGCCATTTTGAAAGTAGAAAATTCTTCACAACTAGACTTACATATTATATTCGTTTTCGTTATTTTTTCATATTCTTTTTGTATTTTTGATGACTGTGTCTGTAGGTTGTGGGAGTATAGACAGTAAATTTGGACGCTCCTTCATTAAAGGTTCAGACCAAACAACTTCAGAAAGGTTCATTGGAGGCTGGTGGCAGAAGGTGATAACAAATGACAAGGACTGATAAAGGGCAAGAGCCATCGGACCTGTTCCGCTCTCGCAATAGCAGCAGAGCTTCGGCATCTATTTGTGAACTGAGGGGTTTACCCGGCACTTGACAGAGAGTGTCAAGAAGTGATAACATTCGATAAGGTCTGATAGGGGATGATAAACAGTTGCTAAAGAATGGTAGAAAGCGCTGAAAGGAACGACCTACTAGCTCGAATATCCCCACCCCCACTAAATAAGTTGTTGGGAATATTTGTGGAATATTTCCCCCAGTCATGTTGAATCAGCTGTTGTATTAAAATCGGAAGGCTGGGGATAGCCGGGCGTTCCGAATTCGTCATAGAAAAAAGAGCCTCGCGTGAGCCAGCAAATCCAACTGGTGTGTCAATAACTAGTCTAATCGTACATGTAAGTGCTTTGCCCCACAACCAGATATGTTGCCTAACCCAAATCTCCGCCGTTTCCTCCACCTTTCGTAGAATTTTGGTGCAAAATGTTTCTAGGCGACGATCAGCTGTACTTCTCGTCAAATATTTCTTTAAAAGCCCGTTTAAATGATCTATACGATTGCTTTACGAAACCCGACAACAGCAAATTTTGTAGTGCACAGCTTTCCAATGTTTACCCAGCGACTCATGACATTTGCCCAACAACATTTGTTATCTACCCTGGCACACCACAGGATGTCCGTTTTTCTACTATTCACTTTCGATTGATGGCTTAGTCTCCTGCCGCAAAAATTGGATTTCTTCTTATGGGGAATTCTCGATATTTGCAAATTGTGGTGGGTAATTTGCTCTTCTCTGGGTAAAAACCTTGGTGAAAAATTGTTCACTTGGGTTGATACAGATAATTCCTATTTTTTCAGTGGTTTCCTAGAGTTCTTGGATTTTCGAGGGATTGCTGGACCGTAGTTGTGGGATTATAAACATTCCGGAGTTTCGAGATGTACGCCGATGCTGCTGCGAAATATTCCTCATTTGGGCGCATCCATAGTAGTAGGTGCAGCCCTCGGCACCCCGCGTGCGCCATGCGGCACCTACTATGAACGCGCCGGCTGCGTTCTCTTCGTTATAACCTGACCGAAAGTTCTCAAAGACGTCAAGACTGGGTAGAACGTTCTTGTGTCTCGTCTATCTTGCTGCTGCTTGCTGCTTGCTCATTAATATCGACAGAAATTCACAACTACATCTAGTCATTCCTTCATAGCTCAACTTCCATTAGCTCCTTAAGTTGCATAGGCTGACCATTAGTTTAGTGATTTGCTCTAAAATCATGGTACTCCTGATTAAGAATTGCCTAGCAGTAGCTGGGAGTAAATACTGAAATAATTGAATTAATCCAGCCCAATTCGTGAGTGGCTGACATTGGTGCGTCCTCTCCATGCAAAGGAATAGCTACTCTTTGTTAGCTCCATGCCCGTGACGTTGGATACAATCTTTAGACCCACCTTCCGTACATTTATACTTCGGGAGAAACGAGCATACTCAATAGTTTCGGCTTCAGGGAAACATGGCTGTGAAGGGATGATGCCTGCTATGGTCGCTTTCCCAAGTATAGCTTAGGTTTCCTATATGGCAGTTCCGCCGAATACGGCTTTCTATTTGGAAATATTCCAAGTGATCGATTACAAAAACCCATTCCCTCACTGTTGAAGTTGGCTAAGGGCCGGAGTTTTTACGCGCTATTATGTTTAAGTGGTCAACAAGGAACAATGCTTGTTTGACTCAGATGGTGAGAGGTAAGGAAGTAGCGGAGACACAGACAGAACTCTCAACGATCTGCGGGTGTCGCAGTGAAGGCCACAAGTGGGGCTGAAGGATCTGTTGGGTGGAAATTGGAGTTCAGTTGAGCATGATCGTTCGGATAGTATACGAGCAAGACTGAGCTGTTCAGAATTACCTCAAATCGGTTTCACCCACCCAGTATACCCCCGTTATGCTGTTGCCCTAAGAGTTCATTAACAGGTCGAACTCCTTCCCACAAATCGTGGGGGTTGGGGGTCCTTGCCGATGCGTGGGCTTCATTCAGGGTACTTGTGCTGCTCAGTTATGCGGCGGGTGTGTAGGGGGGGGGGTATGGGTGTGTGTTAGGGTTACTGCGTAACACATTCGCGGGGCTTTGTAATCCTTTACAAAGTAGACCCCAAAATCGGGTTTACGATGACTCTTGAAATTCTGCATTTACGGAACAAACAATTTCAAAACGGCTAGTTACCTAACTAATGGCTTGTGAGTTTTCTGGTTAACTAAGTAATGATTCTGAGACCGGATTCATCTTTTATGTAGCAATCTTCCATGTGTTTTCCCGAATTATGAAATTTTCAAAACAATTCCGAGTTGAAGTCATACCGAATTC
This sequence comes from Haemonchus placei, assembly GCA_900617895.1. Classification (NCBI taxonomy): domain Eukaryota; kingdom Metazoa; phylum Nematoda; class Chromadorea; order Rhabditida; family Trichostrongylidae; genus Haemonchus; species Haemonchus placei. The sequence goes on from UZAF01016197.1 coordinate 26,738, forward strand.
ACCCATTACCTTTCTGTTCTCAGAAGACCACTTTAAAAGTTCTCCTCTTGTATTTTCCCAATCTTTTTTCTTTTGGTTTGCTTCATTTGTGAACCTAACGAGTAGATATTATCATCTGAACGCCATTGCGAAGGAAGTGACCCCCACAGCATCGAAATCGATTCCGCTTTTCTGTCCATCAATAGCTGTTTAAATGGGTGGCGTAGGCCCTTCTAGCCTTGACGAATCGAGTTTCACTGGCATCTCTTCGATCCGGCATGAATGGCCGTTTTCACTTTCGCTAGTCAGTCGGCAAAAACCTGTTCAGGTCTTTTCTCTATCATAAGTCGTAAAGGTCCGTCGGCAGTTTCAATCGGATAGTTGTGAGCATGGACTTCTCTATTCATTTCTCTCCCCTTTCCCATTTCCTTTTCTCGTCATTCCTTTTTGTTTCATTTTAATCCATTCCCACTCTCTCTTTACACTTTGCACACTGTCGACCGGTGGTTCTGGTTGACACTGTTTTATTGCTACTTGTTCTCATCACACTGCTATCAATCTCCTCTCCAATCGAGCTCGGTTTTACATCCCTGAAATGTCGCATCGATGTCAGATTCAATAAGATTTTATATTTCAAGGTAATGTATTTGTACTATAATCCATTAAATTCGCATTGTTGCATATATATTTGGTGGCGTGATATTTTATGTACATGCTATCGTTATTTTTATAGTCATATTTATTCTTATTAGGTCGTTAAATTGCTGTCTTCCTATGTTTTTCATACATTACTAGATTCCCTATTTGACGTGATGATGTGGTGTCACAGAATTCGGCTGCATCAGTTGGGACTATTGAGAGCGATTATAAGAATGAAAAACTTCTGCATACAGCAATCATACGTCCTGATAATAATCAGTCTGGGTATAAAAATAAGCGATTACATGCTTATAAAGAAGTGGTATTGTGGTACCACAGCAGACCACCCCTTCTTTCACTCTACCCTGTTACGCTTGAGAATTTTCTGATATTCAGTTTAAACTTACCCTTTGCTTAATCAGTAAATTTACATTTTTATGGTGTAACTCTGTGTGTTTTCCTTCAAGGTAAACTTTATTCCTTGTTCCTGTATCACATTTAAAACTAGTTTCCAGTTATGGCATACTAAACGATTACCTGGACCGCAACAATGTATCAAACAATTACCTGAACAGCGAAAATTTATAGAACGATTACGCGAGCGGCGAGTATTCAGTGTACCCTTACTGCTTGAACCTTTCCTCAAAGACTTCAGGCTTAAAAAACTTCGAACAACTGTGGGCTGAGGGCCAGCTCGTAGTTGCTTTAGTGGAGTAAGCGATTGTTGGAGAAAGTGTATGATGGTGATCAAAATTCCATTCAAAAGTCCCATTCTTTCGGCTGTTGTACAATGTGATATTTTGTGTATGCTCAGAGCACGGTGTGGGAGAAGCTCAACTAGGATTCCATTCCCTTCTGAAGCCAAGCGTTTTGCCTGCAACTTGCCATCCCTAGTGAGTATGCTCCATAGTTTGGGCCAATGAAAGGTTGTAGGTTGTTTATGTGGACGAATCGGTGTAAATATTGATTGCGCGGTGCCATTGAATGGAAATGAACTTTCGAGAGCAACAAATCCGGGTTTTTGCGTAAAAAGTCGTTTTCACCGCATTTTGGTCGGATATCGCTTATTATAACAAAGACAGATTGGTTTTAACCAACAATTGAAAGATTTGTCAATAATATTTCAAAGTGTGCACTATCCTTAGCTGTCCTTTTTTAAATGAGCGTAATGCTGCGCAGCAATGGAGCTGCTTGGTAAGATTAATAGAATAGCCAGTTGATGGAGCCTTTTGGCTTATAATTATCACGGGAAAATGTTCTCTGGAAGTTCCTATCATTATCTTAGTATCATGCTATTCTTATCAATTGTTTATTTCAAACGTGGTGTTTTGATATTGCATCTGTTTCGCGAGATGGATCATTTTACTAGTTTCAGTTCAACAGACAGCAGTACCTCAACACATGGGCAGCGAAGTTTAGCAGCGTCGTCAGAGCAAAACTTAGGCGAGACTCCTCTGCTATTACGTGAGTTCCCGCTATTTCCGTTTCCGTTCTGGCTTTTTTAAAACACTTTGCGAGGGAGGTTAAAATGCTCGATAGAGTTGTCACCTGAACGCAATTTAAGCTTGAAATGTCGCCCATTCAGAAATGTCTATTTGAATCCTCCTTCACACTCTAGGTTCCCAGTTGTACTATGAAATAATTATCTGTTCATTAAACTTTGCATGGACAATCGGGATTGCATGCTGGGTTGTCCCTTCTCTTGTTGTTTTCTAGTGATACCAATTGAGGGCAGGTTATGTTGAATGATTACAGGAACAGTTACTTGGAGTAAACGATTACGTGAAAAGAGTTTACTTGGGACTTTATCTCAGCTGGGAGTCGTGTGCATATCATTTGCACTATAGGAGTATTTATCTGTACTAGTTGGCCGCGATTGGAAGCAGAGTTCTTCCTTCTACTCTCTGAACTTCTGTCAACATTCGCATTTTATGTATATTTAAAGGCTAATAGAATTCATATGGCGTATATTTGTAGGCTTATAGTAACTATGTGGCTTGTGACTTCGGAAGCCCAATTTAAACACTGGCGAATGATCAGGATTCCCAGTTATGTCCCCTTGTTCCTTCGATGGAAATGAGCAAATGATCGCGGCTTAGAGAATCCTGTGCTCCTCAATGTACCTCATTTCAACAGCTTATCCAATGATAAAGACCTCGATTTCAGATGAAATGTCATCCTCAGAAAGTGAGCGTAACAGAAATACCGACGTCCGTCACATCTACATTTCTGGGGGAGGAACAGAACAAAAGACCAGATTCTGCTCTAATAGAATCAGGTTGAATTTTACTCGCCTTATTTTTTCTTTGTTTTATTTCTTATTTCATATTCATATTTCTCTTTTAGTACTTGTAAATACAACCCCGCATCGTTTCTTCCCCGATTTTTATATGAGCAGTTTCGTCGATATAATAATATATTCTTCTTGACGATAGCCTTACTTCAGGTAAGATAACTTTTATCATTATTTATCGTTTACTCCGATTGGAGGAAACAGGTTTCGTGTTTCTCAATTTTACGCGAAAAGCAAGTTGTTCATTTCAGCAAATTCCTGATGTTAGTCCTACTGGAAGGTATACAACCGCTGTGCCCTTTATGATTATTCTGTCCGTATCAGCTATTAAAGAAATTTTTGAAGATATTGTGAGTAATTATATTAGTATTTGGAATTTTAGTCAGAAAATGGTTCATTGTATTTCTGAGTTCAGAAAAGGCGGCGAGCTGATCATAAAGTTAACTCTTTTAACACGTTGATATTGAAGGACAAGGCGTGGCAAACTCGACCATGGAGAGATGTATGTCAAGGTTTCATTTATTTCCTTTGCTTTTCAAGGCTTTGTTATTTTTAGATTAGAGTCGGAGATTTAATTCGAGTGGATAATGATCAAATGTTCCCTGCTGATTTGCTCTTGATTTCGTCGAGTGAACCGCAAAGCATGTGTTACATTGAAACCTCTAATCTAGATGGAGAGACCAACCTAAAAATTAAGCAGGTATTATTTTTGTTAACGTATTTCAATCCTTTCTCATTTTCCTCATTCAGGCGTTGCCTACCACTTCCTCGCTGGTTACACTAGACAAACTAGTTGAATTTGAGGCTAAAATAGAGTGTGAGCTTCCAAGTCGGCATGTGAACGAGTTCAGTGGTAATCTGATCACGGATGAGCCCCGGCCATTCGGTGAGCTCACTATACTGTTAATGACTGCCTGCTCACGGCTGGCTTGTGCTTTTGGTTTTTCGTTCCTTGTTTGTTTCTGAATTATGAGTTCAAGCCATACTGTGCAAAAGATTTCTTTTTTCGCTCTTTCTCCGTTCAGACTTTTCTCTGGCGTGTTTAAACTTTCATACCGATATCTCTTCAATGTTCACTCGCTGTGCAGTAGAAAGCGCACATTTTGAAGTTTGGTGTAGCTACACGATCTCCTTGTGCTTGTGGTCTTTTGAGAAGGGGTATGTCGACCAGGGCGCGGATCTACTTTTTTCTGCAGTCTTATTTTGTCTGTGATAGCCCATTAAGAACTTATCTTTTCTATTACATCGAGTTTTATGATATGTTTTTGGGGCACTCCGCTCGAGAAATAGATTCAATTGGCTGAATTTCAGCAATGAGACTTTTGGTGTTTGTCGTTTGAAACATTCATCAAATGCGGTTACTGCCTATTCTTTTACCTTCATCTTTTTCTAGTCAGAGTTTCCGCTGTTTTCGTGAGTGATCGCTTTGCTTTTAGGAATCGATCAGTTGCTACTTCGAGGAGCTCGGTTGAAAAATACACCATGGATCTTTGGTGCCGTTATATATACTGGACATGACTCCAAACTTATGATGAATTCAAAAACGGCACCCTTGAAGAAGTAAGCTTGCCCATAGAATAGCAATATTTAATCTGCCTGCTTTCCATACTTTTCAAATATCCTCTATTTATTCTAGCGGGACTGTCGATAGGAAGACAAACTTACGCATCATCTTTCTGTTCTTCGTCCTAGTTGGTTTAGCCTGTATCAGTGCAGTAGGTGCTGAGTTTTGGAGGAGCTCTCATTTGCCACAAGCTTGGTACATCTCCTTTTTACGTGGGTTTTCGAATGTGTTGCTTTGATTTTCCTTTTATGGTGCGTTAGTACGACAGTGACTTTCAGAACATGACGCTAGGACGTCGTTTCTATGGCATGTTTTGACGTTTTTCATCCTCTATAACAATTTGATTCCTATCAGTTTACAAGTCACCCTCGAGATAGTCCGATTCTTCCAAGTTCGTTCTACTTCGCTTTCGATTGATTACCGGTTCTCCGGACTGTCTTTGATTTACCGCATTGGTATCTATTGCAGGCTGGATACATCAATGTAGACCGAGAGATGTATGACGCGAACAGTGACTCGTGCGCCATTGCTCGGACATCGAATCTGAACGAAGAGTTAGGATTGGTACGTTTTGTGATACGCTTTGTACTTGGACTTGGCTCTGCATTTTTCATGAACGTTTTCTTATGATTACTGATCGTAGGTTAAATTTGTGATGAGCGACAAGACGGGGACCTTAACAAGAAATGTGATGAAATTCAAACGTGTCTCTGTTGCCGGAAGAATTTTTGGTGACAACGAAACTGATGAGTTCAACGATGAAGACCTAATCGATGAATACCGAGATGCGCCTGTCAGTAAGAATTTCAGTAGTTCTTCTTTGCTCGCACAAATCAGCCTCGTTTAGGAAGGTGTGAACGGAGTACAAATCAAAGAGTTGTTGACTATGATGGCTGTTTGTCATACGGTCGTGCCGGAGGAGAAGGATGGAGAGGTGTGATAAATAATTTTCTATTTATGAAACAGCATTCAGTATTTGATTGTATTTCAGTTGTCATATCAATGTTCGTCACCTGACGAAGGCGCTTTGGTTCGTGGAGCAGCTAGTCAAGGATTCGTTTTCCATACACGCAAACCGCAAGAAGTGATACTGTCTGTGGTAGGTCCTCGACTGGCAGTTCGAAGAATAGTTTATACGCTAGATCCATAAGAGGCTTGTAGTTGTCCAAATTATGTGCGAGTAGAACTAGTAGTATAATAGTTGGCTCTAAAGTAGTAGTGGAAGTATAATACACCTTAAGAAGCGATAGTAAGTGCCTATTGCAAAAATTTTAAGTATACTCAGTGAGTTGGTCAGTTACTCAGGTCATACAAAACCTCTATTATAATGTTATCAGAGCCAGGATTATGTGCATATTGGCATGGTGTTTATCTTTCTTCATTTTTACGGTTATGCGTGACTGGCAGATGTCCACTTTTTTCTTTTTTCGCAGATGGACACTAGAAGTCAAGGATAGAAGTTGCAGAAAATGCTATTTTTCACTTTCTTCCAAAGTCCTTCATTATTGAGTCCTTGTACGGGGCGAAAAACCAAACAAGGCTACGGTCTTTACTGCTATTTCATTCATTCCATAGGAGTAATTAAAACACTTTGCGTACTTTCGTAGTTGGTAGGAAACGAACACAAAATATTCAAGCATTCGTTTATTTAGTTGCGTAATTAAATATTTTACTGATTTATCAAAATTGGTTACAAGGTTTTGAGGCTTTTCTGCTTTGCTAGGTGTACCACTTGGTAATTTTTCAGTTAGATGAAGACGAAACATATCAAGTACTTGATGTTATCGACTTCACGAGTGATAGGAAGAGAATGAGTGTTGTGGTACGGGATCCTTCAGGTCGCATCAAGCTGTACACGAAAGGAGCAGTGAGCTTTTTTTGGATCTAGCTTTTTCAATGAAGGGTTTGATGTTCTGGGTTTACTCTGTGTGTATTTAGGACACCGTTATATTCGAACGTTTGGTTGAAGGCTCTGAGGGAGACATCGATTTATGTCATGCGCATCTTGAAGACTTTGCTTCGTACGGTTATCGCACACTGTGCTTCGCTATGCGCGTGCTCGAAGAGGTGAGACCAAGCCTCTCGTTTTACGTGTGGATTCCGAGACCATTGAAGGCTCTGTTATTCTGTAGCTCTCGGTAATAGAGAAGTGAAAAAGTGAACTGCTAGTACACACTCACACAGTAGAACAAAATGAACGCAGTAGATTAGTGCAGATGGAGTGAGAGGGATGCTAGTTCACTTTATTCTCCTCAAGCTGAATTTTTGAATAAAGTACGCTTTCAGGAAGAGTATCGTAATTGGTCGAAGGAATACCGTGCCGCCGGAATCCTCATAGAAGGCCGCCAGAAGGCGTTGGCAGAAGCAGCGGAAAAAATCGAAGTGAGAATGAAACTGGTCGGAGCAACCGCCATTGAGGACAAACTCCAAGAAGTTAGTTTACCTTTCTAGTTCAGTTCTTTTTCATTCGGTAATGCACTCGTATTCAGTTCGTTCCGGAAACGGTACAGGCATTGATGGCTGCCGATATGCGTGTTTGGATGCTAACTGGAGATAAAAGGGAAACTGCCATCAATATTGGTATGTTGTGATAGTATTATACATATTAAGTGCAGTTAGTTGGCAAACTTATGAAAGTTCCGGTTTTTTTTTGTGTACCCAGAAACGGGTTAATATTAGTTTCTCTTCTTACAGTGAGTTTCAGGATCATCTATTTTTTCAGAAATATACTTTTTAAAGGTTTTTCAAAGTTACTTCGAGTTGCAATACATATTTTTGATTGCTATTGATGACAACTGAGAAATGTTTGACATAAATAGAGTGCAACGTCAGCATTTCAGAAGTTTACTCGTAGTTTTTATTGAATTCTTACGCAGTGTTTCAATCTGTTTGAGTCATGCTGGATAATAGGTGTCGCGTCTATTGGAAACAAATCATTTTGACTGATAGTTTGTGGTTCGGAGGTGTTTCAACTCTGCAACCGCCCTCACATCACCACTGTTGCCTCTTCTCTGGCAAAAAAAGGTAGTTCAAATCGATGTCGACTAATCCGATGTTGAACCTTCTAGTTTTGTCAAATTGAGTTTCTACTGCTGCGTATGTTGTCTATTTTCCTGCTATTACGCGCGAAAAAAAAGCTTGAAGCTCTTTGATAGTTAATATTGTTATCGGTCACAGTCATACAACCAAAGTTTATGTCAAACATTTATGTTCTGTTTACTTTGTTCTTTAGTAGTTTCAATGCTGCAGTCTCGTGATGTGTAAAGTGAGTCCTGTTTCATACATTCTTTTTCAGCTCACTCATGCGCTTTGTGCCATCAAAATACGGAACTTTTAATAGTAGATAAGGATTCGTATGAAGATACGTACACGAAGTTGGTGCAGCTGGCCAATCGCGCGAAACAACTCGACAAGGACCGGAAGTAAGTCGAATTCGTTTCTGGCTGAATTTCTTACTTCAGTAATGATATTTAAGAGAATTCGCTATGATTATTGACGGAAAGTCGTTGGTTCATGCGTTGGTTGGTGAATGTCGACCGTATTTCGGTGAGCTGGCAATGAAATGTCGCGCCGTTGTCTGTTGCCGAATGAGTCCGATGCAAAAGGCTGAGGTACGTCATTGTCAATATTTCATCATCGCAGAAGCTTGTTGAGGTGTTCTGTGCAGGGACTGCTAGCAGTAGCGAGTAAAGTTTTATTCATTGAAATTATTGAATGCATTATATATTCCGTACCACAGTCTCCGCGGGATGACTATTCTGCTGCATTGCGCTAGCATTGCTTTTACACTGTTAGTGGTCTCGAANTCGAAAGTCTTCATGAAGTATTATGTGCGTCTAAAATGGGAAAAAGAGCCGTATTCCCTACTGAATTACTCGTTTAAGGTAGTCGAGATGGTGCGGAACCTCGGAGATCACGTTGTAATGGCTGTTGGCGATGGTGCTAACGATGTTGCAATGATTCAGGTAGGCCAACCATATGTTATTCTGTCACCTGTGCATGAGAACAGATTGTCATCACCCGTATTTAGGCTGCCAATGTCGGTATTGGAATTTCCGGAGAAGAAGGACTGCAGGCCGCATCAGCTTCAGATTACGCGATTCCTCGATTCCACTTCTTGAGACGATTATTATTAGTGGGTGGCCTTATACATACCTTATATGAAGTTTCTTGCTCTTATCTCTTGCTCTTGAGGTCCATGGTGCTTGGAATCATGATCGATCCGTGAAAGTTATACTCTACAGCTTTTACAAAAATATTTGCCTCTACATAATCGAATTGTGGTAAGTCCAACACTTGTGTTAATCCCTGTTGCAAGCTTTTCTACCCCTGGGTGATACCCTTAGAACCAGCATTTTCGAGGAGATGTAGTAACTTGCAGTGTTGAATAATTGACATGACTTCTCCTGAGTAGAGTTTTCTTGAATCTTCCAACATTTTCTTGACACGAACCTTTGCATAACGACATAAAGGCATATGACCGCCATAGGTATCGATTACAGGTACAAAATTTAGGTTTGCGATCTTTTCCGCATGGTCTGGTCAAACGATATTCGAACGATGGACAATCGGGCTGTTTAATGTTGTCTTTACGGCATGGCCGCCAGTTGTTCTTGGGTTGTTTGATCGCCCAGTCGACGCGGACATCATGATGCGGCATCCTGCACTCTATCACAGTTTTCAGAAGCGCTCGTTTTCCTTATGGGTAGGTCTAAATTGGAATTTTGTTATTCTTCTTTAGCAGAAAATTTTCTTTGTGAAGCTCTTCTCATGATACACCATTTTAGCAATTTTTCCTCTGGATCGGCATGGCTCTTGTACATTCCCTCTCGTTATTCTTCCTTTCCTACGGATTTTTGCACACGATTGTTTGGAGCACTGGTAGAGATGGTGGATGGCTTATGTTCGGAAACAGCGCGTACACGGTATGTTCGATAGACGCAACTTTCTTTCCACAATTTGAATCCGCTCAGTTTAGTTTGTGGTTGTAACGGTATGTCTGAAAGCACTACTCGAGTGTGATTCATGGACATGGCCAGTTGTAGCAGCTTGTCTGGGCTCAATCCTCCTTTGGTTACTTTTCCTGCCCTTCTACTCTGTGGTATGTAAAGTGATTCAATTTTGCTAGCTTGAGACATGTTCTTACCGCATTTTGTATCAGGTGTTTCCCACAATAACTTCGCGACTCGGCGGAGAAATGGCTGGTATGGCATGGATTATGATGTCTTCATCATCATTTTGGTGTGCTCTGTTATTCGTTCCATGTGCCACTTTGATTTGGGATCTCGTCATCAAGAGGTGAGCTTCACAGGGCCTTGCGTCACCTTTTTATGAAATCATTTTCTTGTAACCTTCATTCATGCATTCTCACCATGCGCTAAAAGTAGTTTTAAAAGGGGTAAGCATTGTGCACTAATTTACGCATGTTAAACTGACTTTGTTGTTATTTTCGGTTCAGATTTTGTTGGGTTGAAGCCGATTTTAGCAACTTTTTTGAAAGTCATAACAGCTGTGATGAGGGAGCCTTTGATGTTCTGTTTTTTCGTCTGAACAACTAAAAGTCAGAAACGTGACAAATATGCGACAATTACTGCAGTATAAATCACAAACATTGGTGTGAGCCAGTGTCAACGGTGATTTTAGAAATTTCAAGTTGAAATCCACAGATTTTATTTTCTCAAATTGCCCTTGACAAAGTCTCATTTGGAGAATGAAAGGCCTTCGGGTTTAATGATTCGGAAGTCATGGTCATTTTAGTAGATAGTAAATGGAGTTTTATTCTGAAAATCTGAGTAGATGAAGAAACCGTCTTTCTGATAGGCAACCATAAAAAAAGATTATTCGTTGTTATCACTAGATTTTGCACTTGGGACATTCAAAAGAAGTATTTTGAACTGCAAATTACTCCACGGTTCCTGCATACATGTAAGCAAAGACACACAACAAGCATAATTAAATGGGAATGCGTAAAAGCTGGTAACTCGTAAAATGCTCTCTAATGCAGTGGTCACAACACTTAATTAAAGGTAATGAGGAGAGAAGTCATCAGAATTATCAAAATTACTCTCACTTGTCTGATCTTTGATCTGATCAGCCTCTAAGGAATGTGGTAGTGAAATAAGTCACTTAGTAATTGTCATATTTCATTGTAGCTTATTCACTATCACATTGCCGACTCCACGAGAGATGGCAGTGATGGAACTGAAGGGTACGACATCATCTCCAGGATTCGAACGGTTAGCAAGGTTTGTTATGGGATTAGTTAAGTTCTGCACGTTGCATTACCTAACCGTTGCTGAGTATCCTGGGTTACCTGTCTCGGGCAGTGAACCTAAATAGCTTTCAGAGTATTTGAAAAAATAACTAGTAGTAGCATACTTCACGTGTTCTGAAGTTTCATTCAGAAAGCTTTGATTTCTTTGGAATATCTCTGAATTGCTGTTGGCTCTGACCATACAGTTGGTCACAATGAGAATGTTACAAAAATTACATAAAGCTATTTGTATTATCAAGCTTTTTAGTGGTATCTTGTAGAAATTGCCGCGTCCATGACCAGCTACTGTCAATGAGCTAATCACGGTGACTTTAACAGTGTATTAGCAGGCGATTTGTCCAGTACACAATGTGATTGTGCTCTTTTCTTTTCCTCTGTTGCTTTTCTTTTCCCAATTTTACTTTTTTNTTTTTTCACATTTCGCATGATTCACTACTGTGTCGCCTCAACGTGATTAGCGTCCGTGTGATTTGGTGTTCGTCTTTAGAAAGTCATCGCGAGTTGCTGTGGAAAAGGCCCCATTCAAAAATGGCAGTGGTCCTCATTTGGAGCCATTACGTGAAACGTCACGTCTCCATGGACACGACAATCCCACATTGGAATACGGTAGCACGGAAATGGTAATGTTCGGTTCATCGAACGGCGGCGATTCGTCCAATATCACCCGGATCTCCATCATGCCGCCCGAGCGATTCTAGCTAACGAGACGGTTGTGTGCGGTGCCGATCTCCACATCTTCACAGTCTGGTTTGTATCTTAACAATCTAATCACTAAAAGTTCTGTTTGTTGATCATTCCAATTTTTTGAATGGCTTTTCCCCGTCCTACTGTGATGTGAAACCTTTCCCTCTCATTTGCTCTTACCATACTTGATGACAATTGTGAATGGTGGCGACTGCACTTTCGTTGAAGTATTTTTTGGGTGNGGCATGGCTGTGACGTCAATCTTAGTCGCTGAGGTATAATCTAAGATTCCCGAATTTCGACAGCCACTATCCACTTCAAGTGGTGGCCCAGGGTTTGACTGTTTGTGAAATTTCTAGCTGGATCGGCCGTTGCTTTGTCATATCGAAGAGGTTTGTTCAGTGTTCCATTTCTGGGATGTTGTCCGTTTGTAGGCATGTTTGGTTTGTTGTTGTTGTTCTCGTCGAGGTCAGGCATGGCAATCCATACGACTTTCGGTAGGTGGAGGAAGATCGTCTAGTTCCGAGGAAAGATCGAAGAACGGAACAGCGGGGCCAACAAAAGGAGGTGGTTAGGATGACTCACTTCTAGCTGCAGTAACAGTGTTCTTGAAGTTTGTTTCAAGTTCATCTATTGGAAGTTCGTCTCAGTTAAGCCTAAGTTTATTTTGTGAGCGGATAGGGTGTGGTAGAAACAAAGGCTGAAGGTCTGCAAGTTTTCTGATAGGGCGACGGCAAATGATGGGACAGTCCCATACAGCTAATCCATGATGCCTCCTGATTTTTCTGTAGGATGTGCCCTGGCTTGGCCTTGAATGAAAAATTGTGGTTTTAGTTCGCCTGATATGGACTTTTTTCTGATTTCCCAATTCTTCGGGCATGTACCATTAAGCCAATCTCAGGACGACGTGAATCTCCCAAACGAAAGCAAGAGTTTGCTGAACAAATGTTGGAAAAAGGCTGAAAGGCTTCTCGAGGCGATGTTGTGGCAGCTTCTACATAGATGTTGAGGCTAATTAGCGAAGAAAGCTTTTAACTAGCTCCTTCAATATGTCATTTCAATCTTTTGCGCTTTGTATAGTAGAGCGTGGTAAATATGCTTTCGCTTTTCTTCAGTTTTCCGGGTTTCGGTCAAAGCTGGAGGCTTCTGCAACTTTGCTATTTTCTTGGTTCGCTATAACTTTAGTGCTACCTGGTTTAGACTGCATGAGTGTGTGATTTGGCTTTTTTATTCTGTGATGTGGTGACGCATGAATCTACAGATTGAGCTCGTGAAAGAGCTCTTCTTTTGAGTTCCTTTTGAATCCATTGCGCGATCGTTCATATCAGTGGTATTATTTGGTGATTCTGCTGATTTTTGGTGCGACGTCCTCTCTCGACATGAAAAACGTAAACTTTTCACCCGAGGATAAACTTCGTGGAAGCTTTGCGACCCTACTATAAAAGGGATATTAATATGGAAGCGGTCTTCCGGCGACTCTGATAGGAAGGAGTGGCCACTCGATAGGTTTATTTATGAAGAAACTATTCGCTCCCGACTGGAAGGGCTCATCGCCTACGCAAAGCCTTCTTGTAAGATTGAGGGAACGCGGTACCTGCTCTTTTTCCTTATTGTCTGCAAATTGTTCTTGAGGTTCAAAGGTAGTCAAAACACTTTGTCCTGCTCGGATTTTCGGAGTCATGAGTGGTTTTTTTGTGAACAAATTGGATGGGTTGATCATGGATGAGGAGGTGCCATTGCAGTCAACATGCCTGATGAAAATGAATGTGGTCGACCTAAGTAGACGACCAAATGCTAACCTGTACATCTGCCCAGCACTTTGAAGTGGTTTGGGGTAGGTTTGCTATTCTCTAGGATTTGTTTCCCTGCGATTCATTAAGAGCATCGATAAAGTGACCTGATACTCTTCAGAACAAACGAAGACGTTTCCTGAAACCCGACAGAAAAGGGTATCGTATGATTTCGGTCATTTTTTTTTTCTGGTGCAAGCGAGCTCAATCAGTTTTAGGTTGTCGCGTAGCCTAGTCAATATATGTTTTAGTCCTAGTACTTTACCCTCCTCAAATTCGGTGCCATCAGACCGCCGATTTTCGATGGATCAGGGTTTAGTTTGTGAGGCACCACTCCGGCCGAGCTGCTGATCGCAGTCCTACTTGTTGGAACCCTACCTCCTCTTCAAGTATTTAAATTAGCCAATAGACATTTTCATTAAGCGAAAATGAACCAAATAGTGTATTGGCAACAATAAAAAATGTTGACAGAAACTCGTTATATCTGTGACTATTACGTTTGAGAGGATGTTAGACCAATGTTCAGTGGATTCAATACTGTCAAAATATCGGTATATTACTATTACTTACATTTTGTTTCAGTTATTCCTCATCGGTACTGGAAAGTGTGCGACTTCTTCGTGATTCTCTTCGTTCTGATCGACATCTTAGTGGTTCGTCATTGTCGCTCGCTGAACAGGCTAGATGTAAGTGAACATTTGTTAAGATTGTTTGTAAAGTTTCATGACAGATACGAGGTTTTTTGAAGACAAAGTGAAAATGGGTTGTTTTGCTCCTTACAGAAAGTTTTCGCCCTTTTCGAACCTTGAGATGTCCAGCTTAGAGGGCATCTAGGAGTGAAGTAGAGCTGGGGAACGAGCGTGTAAATATGACTAGTGTTCCCACAGGATCCTGGATGACTTTGGATCCATCAGACACATGACGCGGACCATGAGGGATAGGACGTTCAGCGAAATAGAATTTAAGTGAAGGGGGAGATTTTTTGGAGGTTAAAAGCGCTTCAAGAGGGGTCTTCTTTCCTTATGCTGAAACGGCATGTTGTGCGGCGAGACTGCTAGCGAGCAGTTACCGGTCAAGGCATGTCGCAGCAGAGCAACTAGCTAGGAATCACCACCTGCTCAGCGGATTGGGCACCGTCCCTTTACGCATCACAAAAAGCACATATTTCAGATGGTTATTACGCATCACAAAAAGCACATATTTCAGATGGTTATGCTTTCTCTCAAGAAGAAGACGGTGTAATTGCGCAGACTGAGTTGGTGCGTTACGCCGACTCGACAGTCGCGAAACCTTCAGGAATGTGATTATGTAGACGTTCTCCTTTTTCCCTTCCTCATCTGCGGGTCATCTGCGTCGTACCCTCTGTTGTTATTTTTTGCATGTGTTTTCATTAGTTGCTATGAATTTGATCGTTCTAATAGTCTAGAAACTTTCTCATATAGTAGTGTCACCCTTGATACTGTGATAGTTAATTAAAGTACTAAATTTAAGCTTAACCCCTGTCATGATCGCTTAGAATACGAAAGAAACATAATAAGTGCCTTGTATATACAGCAAATGATTTCCGAAACAATTAAACCTGATGTTGTTGTTGCCCGCTTTTTCACTTATTCTATTATAACAGGTGGATGTATTTCGTGGTATACATTGTCTTCGCCGGTTTTGATAGAATGTCTGATTTTTTAAAATTTCTCTCGTTTTTTCTATTCGTCCGTTCACCGCTACAATTTCCTTTCATCGAGCTTTTGAATTTGTTCAATTGAAATTTGTTTGCATAGGACACCCTATGAAGGCCAATAAAAGTGTCTTTAATCCTGGTATTCCCAATGTTTGAAGGTATCGCTCTTGGTAGGTACCGCAATCCCCTGTTTCCGCAGCATTTTTTTTTTGTGGACTGGTCGAGTATGTCTCTAGTTTTCAAGAGAATTGAGAGGAATGCCTGAAACACGCGTTATCACATTCAAGGGATTCAGGACGATTGTGATTTAGTGATCGTTGTTGAAGCACTCAGATGCCCGGTTGGGCCACTGAAGCCTCTTGAGCCTCCGGTTCTGCTCGAATGCTTACTCGAACACTACATGAAGTTCTTATTTCAAGGGCTACCTCTTGGCTAACTTAGTCAATTCTGAGCTTCTTAGTAAACTTTTTAGTTCAAGCGCATAATTGAATTCCTTATTCGTAATCTATACTTACATTGTTACTGTCGCAGTTATTTTTGTCTATTCAGTATGGCGCTCGTGGTACACCATTTTTCGTGAGAAGCTAATGTTTGTACATGGAGCTTCCCCAAGAATTTAGGCCTACGGGTAAGGCAAGAGACGAGTGGATTCTGTTGCGACTGCTATAAGCAGCTCGTCATAGGCTTATAGTACTGCTAAAGTTCATCTTGTCAGATTTTTGTACCACTCTGGGCTCCCGAAATCAGTGTTGGAGAAGACGGGAGAGTAAGGGCAACTGTAAAAGGAATGAGGTTAGTTGCCTCATTGCTATGACATCCGTTACCAATTGGTGCTGTACTTCTGAAATACAAATGTAATGGATCTGGTGGAAGCATGCACAAAGTGTTAACCAGATTCCATAAAACCATTCCTTTCATCTCATGGGATTTCATAAAACCTTCTGTTTTACTTCCTGAGGATTCTGGATTGAAAGTCTTATTACACATCTCTTCCCTTACCTGCTTATCATTTGCGTCGTACACATTTTATTGTTTCTCCCCCACCCTGGTGATGAGCACAAAGACCTTATGCTGACTTGAAAGATCCAAGAGCTGATCAGCGAGAGCGATATAGGGCTCATCGACTACTTTTCTCACTTGCGATCGAACATCATGACTTGCATTTGTTAAGGCATCAAGTATCATGTGGGATGGGCACGTCATAGCCTGGGCAGAAAGCATCGGGTGAGAGAAATCACCCATTGGGACCCGTGCGGGTTCAAAGAAGCCAGGAGATTATCACAAAAGTAAGAAAGGTATTGGTAGGTATGATCGGTTGATTGACCAAAGGGTTATAGTCTACCAGGCGATGTGGTGATAAATGAAACCTATGACAGTGGCAGTATGAAATGTGACATGATCCTTCAACCCTTGAAAAATCCGTTGAGTGAGAGCAGGTGCTGATGTGTAGTATTTTACTGTACTTTGAAATTAGCTGTGGAGTCGGAAGAATGGTCTAACACGTGTTTTTCTTCCTAGTGATCTTTTTACGACACAGTAGCCCCATTCCACAGACATACGCACCGGTCTGTGGGACAGTTCTTTTCGAAGTGAGACTTTTCGAAATCGCTTCCGGTTGAGGACTTGATTTTTTGTATTTTATTTGTTTTTGCATTTGTTCAGATGTCTCATGTGATGCTGCTCGCCCATCCTTTTTCAGTATAACTCAGATTACAAGTCTGTCTATCGTTTATCGAAGCTGGGGAGACTAGTGCTTGATCCGACGTCGTTGGGTTCAGCTAGTACTTGTCATTTCAAGCTCTCACCTATTTGGGTAGAAATACTGGTATTTTATGTAATTCCATAGCTTTGAAACCGTTTTGTGTAGGAGTCGGTTGTTCGGAAACCTCGAGAGAAGAAGTTTTTCTTCAAAAACGGGACGCTGTGGAGTGGAAGGGGTAGCGTAGGGTAGGAAAGTGAAGGGTATTGGGGCGACTGGCCAACAAATCCGTTTATCCGACTCAGATGATTAAACTTTGAACAAGAAAAAGTATTTCTGCTTGAATGCCCTTACCATTATGGAGAGCTTGGTGATGATAAGTTGACCTAAGCCCCGGTCACCCGCACAGTGTCCGGCTTTTGTTTATTTTCGCCCCCCCCCCATCACCAACTTCCTACTCTCTTCTTTTTCTGGTGGACTCACCTTTTTCACTCTTCTCTTTCGCATGCTATGTCGATTTTTGAAGACGGAGCGGGGCGCAATTAGGCGTGTAGACCTCTCTATACGGATTGATTGGGTCTTTGATTTACTCTCGCTTTTTCTATGATGGTATCCATCGACTTGCTCATTTTTAAATAGTAGGAGCTGAATAAGTTCCATTCGAAAAGTGTTTGGCCAATCCACGCGAACATTAAAGCTGAACGCTTTGATGGCTCGGTGAAGAAGTTTGATAATCGATGACTCAGATCGGTGGTGCACCGGTCCCGTGGTGTAGCGGTTAGCACTCAGGACTCTGAATCCTGCGACGGGAGTTCAAATCTCCCCGGGACCTTCAGCTTTTGCAAACGGTAATTATATCATTATGGCAAGGATCTCAGTGAAAAACATACATTTAAGTCACCTGCATTGTTCAAAAGTTATTATTTGAGGTTTTTGAGGTTGTTCCTGGACTAATTGGAGGGATCTGTAGATCTGTTTTGATCAGCNCCGTGGTGTAGCGGTTAGCACTCAGGACTCTGAATCCTGCGACGGGAGTTCAAATCTCCCCGGGACCTTCAGCTTTTGCAAACGGTAATTATATCACTATGGCAAGGATCTCAGTGAAAAACATACATTTAAGTCATCTGCATTGTTCAAAAGTTATTATTTGAGGTTTTTGAGGTTGTTCCTGGAATAGTTGGAGTAGTGTTGTTCATTTTGTCAGGATTGATATGCCACTGGAAAGAAAGCTGTCCTTCAAAGAAACTTTGAATTTTCAAAAATTCAGATTTGAAGAGCCATACTTCTTTTGTGGTCTGAAATATGATATTCATTACGGGATCTGTAGATCTGTTTTGATCAGCCCTTCAGTTCAATAACAAGTCCTTCAGTTTTTCGATCCGTTTTTTTGTTTTCCTGTTCTGAAAAAAAATCTTGGATTAGAGTATAGGTTTCCCAGAGTATAGGTCACTCCCTTTTCTACCAATCGTATCAAGAGTCATTGTTAGAAACTCGGATGTTTGTCTACCTTGTACTTGCCAGGAATGACATCCAAAGTGTTTTCTTCGGTTTGGCTCATTCTTCGGTTGATTGGCATATTTCAACATCATCATCACCAACGAGAGAAGAGATCACTCAAAATGTTATAAAAGGATGTAAGACTGAAGTCTTTTGGCATTGATCTAGCTCGTTCCTGCGATGCGCCGTCGCATTCGACTTCCATTCCGTATTCGTAGTTGTGTTTGAACGCGAATGTGTTATATTATACAATGAGTTGCGGTGGCCAGCCGATGTACAAGTCAGTGCTTTCATCTTCCCTGACGAGTCTGGTTCCAATTAACTGACCCCGGTAGGATGGAAAAGGTGGTTGGCTCAGACAGTCACCGATCCGGTGTTCGAACCCGTGCCTATGCGTGGGAGATGATGCGCCTTTTGCCCATACACCACCTCCGCCGAGCGTTATCTTACTTACCTATACTTACTCACTTACGCTTACTTATTACCACTTACCTTTTTATTCGGCACCTTTATACTCTCAAACAAACTTAGTAGCAATTAGGCGAACTTGGAGGGAAAGAGGGTTTGGGAGCTGATCATCGATCTGAAACCCAATGTACAGACCATGGGTACAGTAGTGGACCACTTGCCACTGCAAGAGCTAATAGAAATCAAGGACAAGAGAGAACCATAGATACAAGAATCGATGTTAGCCGGGAGAATATGATATTCGAAATGTTGCTTTGAACATTTAAGCCCTCGAAAAAGTCCACCAAGTCTTCATGCGCTAGAATGACTGCAAAGCGGAATAACATCAAAACATTTTAGCGTGTTTCATCAAAACTTCACTATTCACGCATAGTCGATTGCTTTTATCGTTTTCACGTTTAATAATTATTAACATTATTACTCTTCTGAGATCAACTTCTTAAGAGCAACAGCCTGACGGTCGCCAATTTGATTGTGAAGCCAATGAGTAGAGTCCTGAAAGTGGAGTCGTCAAAAATGGTTTTAAAAAAATTCCAAAATAGCCTATATTTTATGAGGAACTTACGGATCGGTGCTGATTGGCTTTTTCGGTGTTTAGGAAATGGTAAATGTGCGACGAGGGAGAAAAGCTGAAGTAGAGAAATATTAAACATATGTGATTACATTTTACATTTAACTATTTGGATCGACATAATTGTTAGACTAGATATCTTGCATGTTATTACCCGGCATTGGAAGACCACAACTGATTTTGATGTTACCAGCCCGTTCGTGAGTCCCTGTCTGTCTCACGACGTCTTAAACGCTTGTCAGGAATTCGAATGGGTTAAGGCTCTATTGAAATCGTTAGCATTTTTGGCATCCCTCCCATTTTCTACCTTCTACCGCCATTTTTCAATAAGTCTTCTAGTTGATCTCATTTCTTTTAACTTTTTTTTTGAATTGTTGGAACAGTGCCGTGCGTGTGTAAGTGCCAAAGGATACGTTCCTAAGCTTTTAAGACAGTTTTTGATCCATCAAGTTATTGTTTCTCAGAAGTTAACTGCACATTGGTGCAGAATGTTGCTCACCTTCTGTTTTTTCGTTATAGTAAGCATTTTAAAGTAGAGCTGGATGACCACGGGAGGAGCTTTCAAAGTGAAAAGTTAACTTTCGAGAGCCTTTCCTCTTTTCAGGGGAGCCTTTCCTCTTTTCAGGGAGGGGTATTCTACTTATCTTGGAAATTTGAATTCAGACCCAGATAAATCGATAGAGTTCTGAATGCTGTTTACGAAAATGGAAATTAAAACTGCAAAGTGGTTCTCCTTAAAAAGTTATAGGGGCCAGAATTTTGTTCGACAGTAGTATCAATTGGAAATGCGAACTCGTCGCTTCCATATCAAACGCCCACGTTACCTAGTGGTAGTGGTCTCGCTTCGTGGGCGTAAAATGAGGGGTGAGGGGTCTGACATTTTTTTAGACAATTGATACTACTGTCGAGCGAAGCCGGCCCCCATAACTTTTTAAGGAGAATCATTTTGCAGTTTTAATTTCCATTTTCGTGA
>UZAF01016197.1:47157-74855 GCA_900617895.1 Haemonchus placei
GGGGGGGGGGGGGGGGGGGGGGGGGGGGGACATTGATCACTCTAAGAACTAGTGAAAACTGTAAACTCCGGAATGTCTTTTGAAAGAGGTGACACTGGGGTAGGAAAAAAAGCGTGTATGATGAAGCTTTTTTTCTGACTCTTATTTTCTTCGTCATGAAGATACGTCATATGTTGCAGATTTCCCTGTAAGTAAGGTAACTGGAGTGGGCGTTGGCAAGCCTCTAAAGGAAGTTCGTTGGCCATAACTGCATTCCATTCTCTGCGATTTTAAAAGTTGTTGAAATGCATGGCGCATCCCAATTTTGTTGGCCCGAGCTCATGGTTTTTCATATTTTTTGCCTTTGGTTCTGAATTGAGAGGAGTACTTTCGTCCTCCTAGTTACGACTATCAACTGTTGAAATATGTTGCAGATTTCCCTGTAAGTAAGGTAACTGGAGTGGGCGTTGGCAAGCCTCTAAAGGAAGTTCGTTGGCCATAACTGCATTCCATTCTCTGCGATTTTAAAAGTTGTTGAAATGCATGGCGCATCCCAATTTGGTTTGCCCGAGCTCATGGTCTTTCATATTTTTTGTCCTTGGTTCTGAATTTAGAGGAGTGCTTTCGTCCTCCTAGTTACGACTATCAACTGTTGAATTCAGAGAATCTTTGGTCACCCTTACCAAAAACTCACCTCATCAATATTAAATCCTGTTTTTGCAGATGTTTCCACATACGGCGCATTATATTCAGCCATCATTCGCTCCATGATAAACTTATTATGTCGTCTGAAAGAAGTCAATTTTGGTGAGTGAAAGCTGCTACAGCAACATTACTTTACCACCTTTGCCTGAGATCACATTTGCTACCAACAAGCACCACCAACGCTCCATCTTCCCGCTCCTTTTCAGCGAAAAAAGTCCATCGAGCGATTTGTTCAACAATATTCGTAGCTGCAAACGGTCTATATTGATTCTGATGGTGTCCCTTGATCTTTCATTTCTTGATCGTGCGCTGGTATACAGAGGTGAGTTCATCTAATCCTAATGAGGTGTTATTTTGAAGTTATCAAGGAAAAATTAGTAGCAAAAATCAGAACGAATGCGGGAATGAGCATCGTAATGAAATAGGGCAGTAATGGCTATAAGGCGACTTGCCTGTGAAGAAAAATACTGTTTCTAGTTCGACTTTATTCTGTAATTGGGGCGGAGGTGGTGTAGTACCAAAGGGCGCATTATTACACGCATGGTTTGGGGATCGAAACCCCAATCAGTACCCTTTAGGGAAACCCTCCATCATTCCAGGATACCTTATTTGGTACCAGAATCGTCTGAGAGCGTAACCTTTTCAAGACCTTTTTCCTGTATTTGATGCACTGTNGTTTGGGGATCGAAACCCCAATCAGTACCCTTTAGGGAAACCCTCCTTCATTCCAGGATACCTTATTTGGTACGAGAATCGTCTGAGAGCATAACCTTTTCAAGACCTTTTTCCTGTATTTGATGCACTGTTGGGCATAGATTACAGGATTACATCATAAGAAGATGTCTCAAGGGATCAACGAAATTTTGAAACGACAAATCTTCTTTTGATCTAATCGCACACGTTTCTCTGGGAGTGTTAATCATTCGAGGCATGAAAGGTAAACTCACAAGTGAGATCGAAGACTATCAGAATTACATGGGCATCCCTGATGTATGATGGAGCGAGTTTCCGGAATCGTTCTTGTCCAGCGGTGTCCCATACTTGCAGGCGAATCCTCTAAAAACTCAAAACCTTTGAACTTATTCCTAATGAAAAAATCTCATGCCAGCAAAATCTTTTGACCGATTTGCTTCTGCAGGACAGAGGAGGTCCCATTCGAGCTTCAGGTTCAGAATAGAACAGAAGTGGCAAAGACGTATTTGGAGCAATATTAGACTTCAAAAAGTAGTAAGTTTCGGGGTTGAACGAGAATGTTATGAAAAAAACTGCATATAAGGGGTGTTTGGATGAAAGTTTCCAACTGTGTGTGCCCTTGCGTACAGCTGGCTACACTAAGCTGCCTGCATGCGACGCGTGCGTCCCGGTGCGCATAGTGAAACCTCCTCAGCCTCTACAACGCCGTGGAAACTCGTCCGCTCTGGGTGTGTACGTCGGCTGAGCCAAATAGGGCCCTTGTTACGCCCTCTACCGGCCGGTTTTTCCATCTGACAGCGTCTCCTGTGCTATCCCTCGGTGTCACAGGTACATCCTAGGGAAGAATCTTAGAAATCATTTTCATCATGAGCTACGTCTTTAATAGTAAACAGTGATGGTTATAAGGTTTAGTCAATGTTAACTATTAGAAAACGTGAAGCATGCCAAATTCATGATTGCCGCGAAAATAACTGATAATGCCTGAAAAAGAGGTATGGTGTCTCCATAGTTATGGCTTTGTTCGGAATGGAGCCTATCAGTAGTAGCGCGGTGGAAAATGGCAGAATAATTCATTCAGTTGTTTATTTATGCGCCTAATTCGGTCTGGTGAGTCTAAAACCATGCCCGTCAACTGGTTGAAAGAATAGCTTGACAGCGCTCCACCCATAAATTTTTTAACCCTTTGACGACGACGCAGCTCAGCGTTGAACCGCCCCATCTCATTAGCTGCTTTCCTTGATTATTTGCTTTTTTGGAGTTTTTTCGTAATTAGTGGGTTTACAATCACCATCACCAAATAACCCTGTACACAAAGTAGGCTGAGAAAAGATTGTTAATTTCCGAATACTATTGATAAATCTGATCCTCTCGTTGAAAATCACATTTTTGTGCATTTTTCGAAAACTGTCAATGCAAAAAGGATTTTACAGCTACTGTCCTAGTATTGACTCATCTTGTATTACTGGAAGCGTAGACACTTCCATAAGCTGNAATGTCTCTTTACTTTTCGAATCAGTTCTATTAATCGACAAATACGCAAGGGTATAATTGTGGGAAAAAATCCTTATAGGCCCCTCTCTACTTTCGTCGGATTCGACCAATTGTCTTTCAAAACCACTCTCCAAACCGTCCACTGCAGGCTGATTCATTTCGACTCTAAAAGTTATATAACGCATGAACCCAGAAGTAACTAAAGTTGAAAACTCATAATCATCTAATCGACCCTCATTTCAAGCTCAATCATGAAAAAAGCTTGAAAAAAGTAAAAATCGTTCATATTTGAAAATGTATCAACCGTGGAGTAGCGCGGTTCTACGGTGAGCCGCGGAAGCGGAAAGCCTCGAAATGCGCCTGCGCAGCGCCAGAAAAGGCGCGCTGTCGTCAAAGGGTTGAGGAAGGTAAAGATTTCAGTAAGTTGTCGTTGAGAAATAGAAAATCTGCTACAAAGAACCAATTCAAAAGAAGGACCACCACTAGAATTTGTTCACAGTGAGTTGTTTATAATTACTATTACATAGGCAATCCCCATTTACAACAGTAGGCGAGTCATTAGGGTGCGCTAAGTTTGTGGGAATTTTTATTCTTGCACTTTATATGGGCAACCTTTGATAGGAATCCACTTAAATTATTCACAATCAAGTAAGGACTACCATATGTTAAGTGAAAGCGAACCGTTCCATCTTGCAGCTGATAAGTGATATGCCGGAAATCGATACCAATAGTGGTAGCGGTGTCGTCATCGAAGACTCCGTCGAAGAATTTCTTCATGATCGCCGATTTCCCTGCTGAAAACACGGTAATCTTCGGAGCATGCATTGCATAAAAAATCTCAAGGCCAGCGAATCTCATAGTTGCCAACAAATTTGTAAGAAGAAGAATATGGACCTGCTGCATCGCCGATGAGAACCACTTTTACATCTTGTACCGCATCGTTTTCATCCATAGTCATTACTTTGAAAGTTCCTGAGAGAGAGAGGAATTTTGGGCATAATCGGCCACACGTTGAAATAAAGAACAGAGGGTCCGACGATAAGAGATGTAGTAACAGAGGGAATTCATATGTTCGGCTAGGCTCAAATGCCTCTCATAAGTATAAACAAGTGATGACGACCAAGTCCGAGTGACTATAGTCAGATATCAGCAGAACGATAGTCCTTATTTTATGGAAAGATAGGGAAACAAATCTACTGCTCTAGAAGTGTCTCCCTATTTGCAAAAAAAGCGAAAAACCCATGGGCTACTTGTATAGCTGAACGGTCAGCTGAATCACCTTATCTCGAGCATCGATTTCATTGCTATCACGAAAACACGAGAAGGAACGAGGCGTAGGTGCCGAAACTCGTGGAAAAAGGTGTGTCATTCGATGAAACGATTATGGCCAACGTATGCTACCAATATGCTCTTCACCAAAAAGCACAGGAGTTTCTAACAGTTCTCACCGTTTTTCGCTAACTTGTTTATTTACTTGCCTTTTGTGTTATGAGCGATCCAGCTTTCCCAATGTGAATGCCCCAAAAATTACCAACGTACCGGAAATTGGTTGGAATCCCTCACAAAAGTGATCCTGAAAAGGAATTGGGCGTAGATACCCCAGTCAGGGATTTACTGCTAGTTTATTTGCTTATCTCCTCGACGGCATGACAATAAACTGGTATAGGCTTCCTCTTCACCGTTTAAATTCCTGCGGACCTGTTCAGTATGGGAGCCGTCTCATGAGTATCAATCTTTGATAGCATCCATCACCCCCTAGGTTTTGTTTTATAACAAGAGGTGATTTAGACCGAATGACACCAATTGNCACGAGGCATAAACCTCGAATATAGCTCACGAAAGAGCAGCGCGTTCGCAGGGCATGGATGAATAAGAAAGCCAGGAAGTCGCAGTTTCGGACCCGTTCCTGACCCTATAGAGATATATATCTTTGACGCGAAAATACTAATGCGTTAGATGTATTCGTCAAATAGAATGCAGGTTTATTTCTGGAATGAAAAGATCAATAACTGCTTCTAAAGAACGAAAAACATATCAAATACAGGAAAATCTCGCTAAATGAAGTATACATGAAATCACGAACATTATCGTAAATGAGTTAAACTCCATGTTTAAACTATGGGATCTCCAGAAACTTCTCCAAAAATTCACCGTAAGCTGACTGTTAGCAGACTGTGGAGATAGAATAGGAAAGTAGAACCCCTTGAGGCGTGAATACCGATTTTTATAGAATGGGAAAGTAGAACCCCTTGAGGCGTAAATACCGATTTTTATAGGAAGTGTAAAGGGATCGGTCGAGATGGAGGCCAGGGGTTCCTGAAGCTTGTAGCAAATGTCCGAATATCAACGTTGAATAAGGGCCTTTGCAGTGCCCTCGAAAAATAATTTCCAGTAAAATTAATTTCATGCCTTCTGATATGAATCGCTTCCATTTTTGATTTCAGTTTGATTTCCTGCTCATTCTTAAGCTATCAAATTACACTGCACTTTGGAAACGGCTTATTTTTCTTTCATCGCCCTATGGGTGGCAAGTTTGAGGTCAAAGATCGGTTGGCTACTAATTAGAAAGGAGGCTACTTTCGTATCATTTGGATAAAAGTAGCTGTAGTGAGCCGATGAAAAAACTGACGTCCAGATAGTTGACTGACCAACTGACTCCTACTGACACATCTTTGCGTCTCCCGAATTTTCGGCCCTGATAATTCGAGTATTCGAAGACTGTCTCGGTGAATAATAGGGTGAGCATAGAAGGGGATGCGTGGAAAGTGACAGTGAACAGAAAATGCTAGCCCTAAAGCGAGTGGTGGCCAACGGTGTCACCATCGAATCTCCCGCCTTCATTTCGAGCTGTTCTTAGTTAGTTGTTTCAGAACTCATAGTTGCTTGTCTATGAAGATTATCATTGAGGGTTTATAAAGCAAATGTTATAGGCAAGGGTAACAGATAATTCACCTCGGCAGAGGCTATGCGTTTGAGAGAAAAACCATGAAGGCTTGAATCTAGCAGCCTCAACTGGAGCAATTAGCCCGTACTATTGGATGGAGCACTTCCTCCCGTCCTGAATTAAAAATTCGAGATTCTGCCCTTCAATTCAAAACCAGCCCTTCAATTGATTCCTTGCCTTCTGTGCTGTTCCACCTACCCAAAGTTCGCAATGCTTTTCGGTCTGGGAGTTGGGAGCTTATCTCGTCAGCTAGAGCTGTACAAGAGAAAATAATAGTTGGCGTTGGCATAGAAATTCGTGGAACATCGCGAAAGCCTAATGAGTATTCATAAGTTATTGATCGATGGAGTAGATGAGATTGGTACGAGAACAATCAATGCAACAAGAACGGATATGTCGTAGAGTTTGGAGGTTTTCGCGTCCCGTTTATACTTTTCGCCGTGAAGTGGAAGTCCTCAGTGACAAGATAAATTAAAAGCATTAATAAGAAAGTTAGAGGAAGGTAAATCAGTTTTTGTTAGTGGCAATCCCGCAGTTCAAGTAAGGCACATTATCGAATGTGGGAAATAAATAAACGAATAAATACGATTGTTTTTCAGAGGACTGTGGTGATGGACCCGAGATTCGAGATGGAAGTAGTGATGGGTTACTCCATCAAGGACCTCTCATTCAGTGAATTCGAGGTCAGTTCCAATCTTATGTTTTTTTTTTNNTTTTTTTTTCATAATTTCATGGAATTTGATAGAGGCACCCAAACCAGAGTTCAAAAGACTAAAGTGCAGAATCAAAAAATTCGCTAGGTATTATTTGGAAAAACTAGATTTACTTGTCGCATGGACCAGAATTTGAACTAAAAGCCTATTAGGAGTTTGTAATTATATCAACTTGATTTTTTACTGATTTTTTCTAGAACAATCAGGTATGGGAAACACCCTCTCAGCAATCGATTAGATGTATCATTTTTGTTTTGACTTATGACTTGACTGGACTTACGGTTTTAGTGGGAAAATTATTGACTCAAACCCAAACTATGTTCGTAGGTGGTTTTGTAGGTCAATCAGCCGCAATTATAAATGGTAGCCAAGTGTATGGCGTGACTAGCAGCTAGCTCACACAGAGCATTTTTATAGTCTTTTATCGATTTGCGGTCTAGACCGAATATTCTAAATATTTTTGGCTCATCCGATAGCATTCAAATAAATAAATAAACAGATGAGAAAGTGAAAAAACAAGCAAACAAGTAATCGATTTCAATTTTGGAGAGAAGAAAATAGCGAAACTTCGTGATAGTGTTAGGAGGATAATGTTGGACCTGCCATTGACAGAAGAGTAGGGGTCAATTTTGGAGTTTATATCCTCGATCTGTCAATAAGGTGCTGACAAAGAGCAAATAGTCATTCGTAGCTAAAATATGTCCCATTACCATCGTCTCCCTAAAATGTAGCTGCTTATCTGAGGCTGAGGAACTAAATCTTGGAAACTAGAAAGGATTCGAATTGGGGTGACAATGTACATACATGGAATCAGGTGTGCAATGATGCCAGACGGAATAATCGCCAGCATTGTCATGCATTGCGGAACAGTCACATCGGATTGTGAAATGCCCTGTTCCATACAGACTTTTCATAATTTATGATAATTTTTATGTAGTTCTTGAATTGATCGATATGGGCGACTTCAATACAAAAGCTCCTATTCACAGCATTTTTCGATAGTCTCTGGTATGGAAAAAAGCCTAGTGTCCGCTAGTCAAACCATAAGCTCGCTTATGGCTCGACTTCTTGCCTGACATGGGTGTGGCCAGTGATCAGGAGTCTAGAAGGATAAAGGATAAAGTCCTTCGGCGTTATTTCATTCCGTCTGTAGGATGCGCCACGAATTTGTCTTCCATTCAGAATTGTAGTGACGTATGGAATGCGTATATAACCTATACAATGACTTGCGGTTGCCAGCCGATGAACAAGTCAATGCTTCTATACTCCCAGACGAGTGTGGTACCAATTATCCGACCTCAGAGAGATGGAAGGCCTGCTTAGCCTAGACGGGTATCGATCCGGGATTCGAACCCGTGACCGTGCGTGTGAGATAGTGCGCCACTTGCTACTACACCTTCTCCGCCCCAGCTCTGAAGTACATCCTTTTTTGTGGGACAGAGGTAATGTGGATGAGTATTACAGGCCCGATCCGCGGATCGGGTCCCTGAACGACGCTCACTCAAAGCAACGGAGCAATCCATTCCTCCGAGGTCGGTTTATTGGTACCAGACTTGTCTAAGAAGATAAAAGCACTGATTTATTTAACGGCTGGCCACCCAAGTCGTTGTATAGGCTATTTAGGCAATCAAAACGCCACCACGATTCTGAATGAAGTCTAATACGAGGCGCATCCCAAAGCAAGAATGATTACCCAAAACGGGAACGATTTACCGTTGAAAAGTTTATTCTTCATCCTTTCGTAATTTTTCTTATCAAATATGTAAAAAATTTAAAACATTCCAAAATAAGGAGACGACAATTTGAAAAGTTGTACAGTACAGTTTCCTGTAAGAAGTACCGGGAATATTTACTCAAGTAAAAGGACGGTGGAGGAATGCTTTTCGTATGATAGCTGGCCAAATATGCTGTCGAATGTTGACAGCAAGAGGCCTATCATCTGAGCTGAGTGTTCTCGTCATTGATGGAATTTGAGCAAAGCACTTCTTTGCAAGTACTTGATGGAATCGTTTGAACATTCCCATTTATAATATGTGAATAGCAATAGCATAAATCCTATCAAATATGACGTCATTGTAAATGAACATTTTCACCCAAAGTGCACCCCTGCTTCCCTATGTACCATCCTTGAAATCGTCGTCTTCGGAGGGTTAGAGCTATCTTGGGAAAGCGTCCATGGAAGAGCGTGTTGGAGGAAAGGGAAAAGGATGAGCAGGGAGGGTAAAAACGTTTTTCAAGAAACCTAACAAGTAGTATTATATTCGATTCAATGCAATCCATCTCCGAGCGCATCACATTGCTTCTGGACGAATACCTTTTTTGAGCGTTTCTGAAACGACGAGTTCCCATTCCACCAGAGAAGGGATGTGTTCTGATTTGACATCCGATTCGCTTTATCTTTCTCTCCAGTACGATGTTTTCCTTATCTATTGCCATGAACGATCCCCATGGCTCAGAATTCATAGGACTTGCTTGGCTTTGGGAGCAAATTTACAGGTATGCATAGTAAGCAGTAAGAGTAACGAACTAGAAAAAGAAAAACTCTGGAATATAGGATGAATAGGAGCTACCAGAAAAGCTGAGGAAACCACAGGTTTCAAGTGATTTTTTACTCGAACCCGCAGATTTGCTGTTGGAGAATAGGGCAGCATTGCTCCTGAACGTATTCCTAGTTTTAATCGTTTCAAAGCGATTGAATCCCGTTCCGTTCGGCATGTTCCGTTCAGTATGTTCTGTTTGAACCTGTACTCTTGATCTCGAAAGCCGGGCCGAAGCAGACGGTTCCAAGAGTGAGACTGAGGGAGCGCTTCTTCCTTACTCATTTTGGTTGCTTTCCGATCATTTGGTCGTGCATGAAACTCTGCAATGGATCCATGAGAGTTCGTGCATATTTGTTACTCCTACTAAAGGTCTAGTCTTCCGACTTGGTAGATTCCGATATAACGGCTTGACCACTCTGCTGAGATCCGACTCCCATGAGAGTGTTTTCATTCGTCTATGTGAGGCGCATTCGTTGCCTCTCCTTGATTGGTTTCGGTCCACCTACCGCTTTGCCATTTCCAGGCTTCACTTCATTGCTCTTTATACTATCATACATCATCAGTCTTCAGTATTCACTGGCCTGTTGAATACTTTCTATTCATTCATTTGTTTATTAAGTTAAAAGTGATAGAAATCGTTCCCCTGTTGTCTCCCTCTTGTCCATTTATCCGTAGTTTCTACCGGTGTGAACGAACGAAGGTGGCCCGTTTAGACATCTCCTGAGGCCTTTACCAATGAGCTACTAACTACTGCTAGGTTCAGGAATGTGTGTTTGACTTATTCGCTCTTCTTCTTCCCATCGTTTGACTTACTTCCTCTGCGATCTTTTTTCCCTCAGAGGTTGGCATGGGAAAAGGGCAAATGTCCTTTCAAGTCATTTTTTTCAACCAAAAAAGCTCATCTTAGGCCTCCAACGTTTTTTTCTCTACTTATTAGTCTGGTTGCATCTACATAGTTATGCTCGGTCTTTACAGTTGTAAAGAGTCGTTCCTTGAAGTCCATTAAAGGCTGATATTACTACAATGCTGGTCTCGAAAGGGAGGAGGAGTTGTAGTGGCGAGTGGCGCACCGGACTCGTCTGGGAGGATAAAAGCACTGACTCGTTCATCGGCTGGCAACCGGCATCGGCACAGTATCGACCACATAGCATTCAATACCCCTCTAAATGGAAAATGGAAGTCGAATGCGGGGCGCATCCCTCAGACAGGATTGATCAATATCCGAAGGCTTCATCCTTCATCCTTCATGTGGCCTATACATTTGACTTACGGTGGCCAGCCGATTTAAAGTCAGGGCCCCTACATCCTCCCAGAGCAGTCTGGTACTAATTAGTAGACCCCGAGCCGCAAAGCGAATCTCGGGTGTTATGAAATAAGCAAATAAGAGTAATTTGGCCAGTATAAGGAAATTTAAATGGAACTCTTGGAATTACGAAAAAAAATTCGATTTCAGTAGGTGGAAAACAATCTATTCACGTATCCGGAGTTCCATCGTTTCAGTGGTAGTCTCGGGATGGCTTCCTGTTTACAGAGTAGCACTGATCGAGAAATGAGCTCTAAGTTCTCAGCTTCAGCTGAGCTCTGTCAAGGACCCCTCCAAGCAAAGCCCGGTATTATGGAAAAGAGACTTTGTGGGGCAGAATAAAGTTTAGGCGGGATGGTTCGGTCTTTTGCATCGGGAATCATAGCGACCTAGTTGTCCAAAACCTTTCATTTCCTCCAAAATATTTCATCTTGCCAATGTTTCCTCTGTCTAAAGTAACGTTCCTACAACTCGAGAACTTTCTACCTTTCGGAATGCCTGAAAAACTTCTTTCAAAGGGGTTTAATCATGAGGCATTACTTGTAATGTTGTATGGGAACCTATGGCAGACCTAACCGCTATGGTAGTGCTGTCACTTGACAAGATGTATGACATGACAGCAACCCCCTCCCCCATCCCCTCGTCCTGCTCTTTACCTCAGCACTACCTTCTGTTTAACGAGAATCGAGAGCGTTCGCTGCTATTTTTAGCGTTCATTTGAATAAACGCGTCATTTAAGCTTCCATTTGCGTTTGCCACGACGTTTATTGAAGGCGAAATGGTTTTTCGTGTGAATCGCAAAAAACATCGTAGAAATCAAAAACCATCTTCAAAGGCTGAAGATTTCAAACAAGGCTTATGAAGCAGAGCAAAAATGTGTGAAAGCCACCATGGTTCTCATAAATCATGTCCCTGACAGATCTTGTCGAATTGCTCTTTTTCTCCCTGAAGCCATTGACGAAGCGTTGATTGCCTCCCGAGCCACCTATGTGGTCTGAACAAGGAAGTGGCAAACATCGGCTGAGGGATCACTATTATATTTTTCCTAATATTTCAGAAGCCTGGAAATTCAGTGAAGTAAAGCTTCAGAGATACTACAAATCATTTGGGCACTAAGTTTTTTACCTCTTCCAACTTGCTTTCCGAAAGTTCCCGAGCTTGTGCTGGTGTTTCTCGGAAATTTAGTCCAAAAGAGAGTTCTGGAAGTTCACTACAAGTTGTACTTCGATTGGATACAAATATCGTAGCCATAGGGCTTGAAGATAGCCCGTCCGTGTTTGAATGAGGGTTGCTTCGAAGACGGCATGCTCAGGGTTCATGTACGGGATGGCTTTTTGTGATCAGGTTTTAAGTTCTTCGATATTCAAATTATACTGGTTGACGTGTGAAATAATTCCTTGGGCTCAATAACCGCCGCGAGGATGGAAAGTGGCGCTCATTTGAATGATTTCCAGGAATGGAGTGGACCTCTTAGTCTAGGTAAAACGTGGTCAGGAGCAAACTCACATCCTACCATTCCTGGAACGATAGTACTGAGACCCTTGTTGCCGAGCAGTCATGCATTTCGAGCCAATGCTGTGTTTTGAGCGAATTTTAGACTTCCAATTTGTATGGAATATTTCACTAGCAGTTGTAAGCTCTATATTTGTGAACAAAATGTTGCATTTTCATTCTATTTATTTAGATATACGGCGGAGGTTGTGTAGTGGCAAATGGCGCACTATCTCACACGCATGGTCAGGTGTTCGAATCCCGGATCGACATCCGCCTAGGCCAGCCAAGCCTTCCATCCTTCGGGGTCGGTTAATTGGTACCAGACTCGTCTGGGAGGATAAATGCACTGACTTGTACATAAGCTAACCACCGCAAGTCACTGTATATGCCACATACGCGCTCATTATGCCACTACGGTTCTGAATGGAAGTCGAATGCGGGGCGCATCTCTCAGACGGGATTGATTGGCGTCGAAAGGCTTTAAGGCTTTACTTTTGTTTAGATATATTTATTTACATCAGCCCTATCCACTATATCCTCCTCGGAATTCGCCCTCACATGTTGTGGTGCGGATTCGATGGGAAAGACTTCTTTGGTACAGGGGATTCTAACATTTCGCGATTATCATAGCGTAGGTCTCCAACTGCCGAATGGGTGGTCTGATAACTTTTTAACACTGATATTTCGTTTGCGGATGTTTGGCACTAGTCCACTCCAAAAGATAAACGATGAAGCGCGTTATTCCAGTCTTTGGCCTTCTAGAATCCTTCAACTACAGAGCAATTCGCTCCCGCATGATGCGATAATAACTTGACAGGAGGATATTGCCTCGTTTAGCTGCCAATCAGCTAGCTACCCTCTGATTATCATTTACTCAGGGGATTGGCGTAATTCACAGGGCGAAAAATTTGTTGATTGATATGGAGTTGAGAGCGAGGTCGACGGCTTAATTGCAGTTGTGAAAAGAGAGGAAACCACAGCCACTCACCAAACACTCGACATTAACCCTTGCAAAAGTAACTGTTTTTTGTATGTGTAGGATAGAAGTTTTCCGGTTCAACCAACCCCGTCTGTGGGATGCGCACCGTAATCGACCTCCATTCAGAATCTTAGTGGCATAATGGATATGTATGTGGCCTAGACAATGACTCGCGGTAGCTAGCCGATGTACAAGTGTGCTTCTATCCTCCCCGACGAGTCTGGTACCAACGGGGGGCGCGCGATTCACACATGACCCCATTAGAGCTCTTCGCACACGCAGCATCGTTTCAGTACCTTTCTGTTGAGATGGACCAAATAAATTTGCAGTAGTCCACGCCTTCACCATGAATAGAGCAAATCTCTTTATATGGCAAAAAAGCCCCTTCGAGATTTAGAATTCACCTCGTAGGTCAACAATTTTCTTGTCAAACGTTCAAAATAAGAATAACTTTAACTTTTTCGATCCTAGAGAACGCAATCCTTCTGTAAACGTGCATAGTTGGTCATTTCTTTACTTATTCTACTTATAAGTTCTTATTTCTTCCGTTATGATGGTAGGAATGATGTTTTAGCGCGTTTTGTCCGGCGACCTCATTATATTAACGCGTGAATCGCACCACACCCGGTACCAACCAACCGACCGCAGACGGGTCCAAGTTTCGGTAGGCTTGGGCGGATATCGATCCGCAATTCAAATTCGTGACAATGCGTGTGTGATGTGGCGCCCCTTGCCATTACAACACCTCCGCACCATCTTATTCTCCTCCCTTAACCGAGGGAAAGGGATCCTGTGACCTCCTTTGTTTATACCCACAGGAATGGAACTATGTAGTAATGCAGTTAATTGGGTACAAGATTGAATTCCGCCTGAAGTGTGTGAACTGAGTTTCGAACGCATCGTCACAAGTGACCAGTGGTTCCCAAATAGGTGACAAGAGGTCATCTATAATAGTGATGCTATAAATGTACCACTTTCCCAACTGGATAAGTTTCTATTATTGATATGCTGACCTTTCGAGAAAGATATAACGAGAATGCTTGGATTTAGGTTAAGGATTCAGCTATTTGTATAGTAGGAGTTGAGTAGGAGGCCCTATCTTCGCACTGCTTCATAGAGTTAACCTACAACTAGAGGAATGCCTTCTAGAAAAACTCATCGCTTTTAAGCGTCTGGTCATTTTTCGTGGAGCTCTTATCTATTTTTTTTTCACGAGCTGTTCATAGATACTCGTGTTCAGAATGTTCTCCTCAGCGCAGATGTTTTGGTCACGGCACAATTCTCTTCACCACCCTCTACTCCTGTACTCTCTCAGGGACTTACTACATTTCGAATGAAAGCGCTGAACCTATTAGTAGTCAGGATATTGTGCAATTCTTCATCCACTGGATGCGTTGAAGTGTTTTTCCGATCATCATTCATTTGCCTTGACGTAAGCTTGGAATGAGGTCGTCCGTGGCTGACTTTCCTCCCCTTTACTACACAGTCCAACAGTTCGAGTTAATGAGCCAGTTTCGGCTTAGTTTACCCAGGAAATCTTTCCCACATTTGCTTCGAATCTGCTTTGATCAGATTTCCATGCATATTTTTTACAATCTCAATCAGGAGAATCCTTGCATTGAAGTTGGAAATAGAAGGTAGCAACTAGGACGGTTATTTTTCATTATTTAATGCCCTCCGGGTGCGCCACGCATCTGATCTTACATCTGAATCCTGTTTGAGACCCAGATTCCAATTCGAATATGATTCAAATTTATTCAGATTTCGGAAATTGGAAATCGAAATCTGATTCCGTATTGGGACTCTAATACGATTCAGGAGAGCAGTCATTGTACGGAGGAATGATTTTGGTTTTGGCTAGATCAGAACATACATCGGCTGGTGCAATGAGAACTCTCTTTGGTGGTCAATTGATGGCACTGTTATGATTGGAAGGAGTGAAAGAAAGTGATCCTAAATATCCCCTCCCCATTCTTTATTCTGACCCCACCGGGGATATATTGTGGTTAGTCGCACAAGCGAAAACACATCGTGACTGTTGGTTGTGATTTTCAAAAGTACGTCCCGCAATGGGAAATTTTCCTGAGATAACCACTACGCAGGATGGATGTGTTTCCCAAGATAGCGTATGGAACATGACCTGGTCGGGTCGAAAAAAACCCGACCATGTCTCATACGAAATAAACAGGGAATGGTAAGGTCTCATAAACCGGCTTTGCCGACCTGCGCACTCAAAAGTAGCCGTAATGACGCGTTAGTCCGAAAGGAAATGTCGAGGAAAACGCGAAAATTGGCGTTGGACGAGCTTTCCAAACGTGTGTGCCATTACGTACAGCTTGCTACAGTAAGCTGCCTACGTGCAAAGGGTTGGTCCCTTGCGAATAGTGTGTAGTGTAAATTTATTTGTACCGTTTTTGAATTTGTGGTGGTGAATTTATGAATTCTTTAATTCTTTGTGAATCCATGGACTGCTGGGTTACAGGGTAAACGGTGACAATTTACATTGTTCTAGACTGTCAGTTTAAACGGATGGTTGTTTTTATAAGTATTATGTTGGTAATTTCACTTATTACATCCTTCGATTTTCTAGTTAGGTGCAGTTTCCCACCACACCTCTAAGCCTGATGGCAGTGCCCGCTGGTGTAGGTGCGAACCCTCTGGGGGAGTGAGTTATTGTAGAAGGATGCAGTAACTATCGTCCTATCACTCTGGATTGATAGGGTATTCCCTGTATTCCTCCTATTCAGCAATCTATTCAGTAGACGGTCTACATTTGATCCCTAGTCACAGCAGCTTTTCAAGATCATTTACGGAGTAGTCGACGGACTAACAACTGGAAGCATTAAAGGCACAATTCACGATAAAAATAGTTTCTGAGCTTACACCACAGGAAGAATTTGAGGCCCCGCGTATACCATATCTGGCACTATTGGGTCGGAAGACGGGCTAGTTAGGGAGTTATAAAGGCTCAAAGATTGGCCCGTGTGTATCCTCGGACGAGTTTCACCGGCATTGTAGGGGCTGCACCGGTCACAAGGGAACCCATGTAAGAAGTTCAAACAACTTGTCGTGGCCCATAGTGACAGTGAAAGGCAGCTCTGTACAGTTTTCGCTTGATGTAGACAACTCCTTGCGCAGTTGCGACAACTGGAATCTCGTCCGCATACTCATCCCATGTTATTTCCGTCATCGCAATCTCGTCCAACCTTTATTTTCCCTACTTTTGAGGTGCCATATTTCTCTCAAACTCGGCGAATTATCTCATTTTTTCACTACCGATGAACTATTCCCAATCTATACTCTCTTTTCAAATAAAAATTGGTACCTCAGATTATCGTGAACTGTGCCTTTAGATGATTTATATTGTAACTTAGATGGCCATTTTAATATTTTTCGGACTGTCATTGCATTCTCGATGAAAGTCAACCTTTTGTTAGCTATGCATATCCAGAAGCTTCCGTTTTATAAAAGAAAAGTGTTGGATATGCATAGCTAGCAAAAGGTTAATTGGCTCTTCTAGGTATAGTGAAAAGTTGATGTTGATGGAATGAAATAATTAGGAGAAATGGGAGAACCGACCGAGCACTCTTCCCTCTCACTATACTCAATTTTCACTTTTTTNTTTTTTATCAAATTCATTGATTGAAGGCTAATTTTACTTGCTCCGTTCTCGCTCAATCGTACATCGTCCGTAGCAAGCTCGTTACGCTCCATGAGATTTCCTGAACAAACTCCATTAGGCATAATTTGACGTCTCAGTAGCAGGATTAGTCTTTGGTATCCGATTAATACTCATCTGGAATGGGTGAACGCCCTCTGAATGTTTCATCACTCATTGGAACTATTTATTTAGGGCATCTTACAGATTCCTTACTCCGAAGAACTCTCAGCTGATGATGGCCCTAGTCCGAACATTTCTTAGCTAGTGTGTCTTTTGATCCAGTTGAGCTTTCACGCCGATCCCTTTTTTGTCGGCTTAAGCACTCTTTAGTTTGCAAACTATCGAATTTCATGCTCTTCCTTCGGAGGGGACTAGCCTGATCGGTTTATCTCCAACTCCGAAAGTCCCCTCCAAACATGAGCGAACTCCTCATTTTTCTGTCTTTGTTTAAATTCGAGTAGATTCAAACATACTCAATGTCTAAGCGAGGTTTATAATGTTCTCATTTTTCTCGGAAGTACTTTTTGTGATTAACGACCCCCTCCTCCCTGTCCTCCCTTCCCGCTGCAATTAGCGGTGTGAATGTCTTCAACTCTCTGATAAAGGCATGGGTTGTCGAACTGTTTTCCCGTTGCTCACTGCACGAAAACACATCTGCAAGTTCGAGTTCCGTCCGGAGACAAAATTCTCGTCGATATCTTTTTTCTTGTTTAGCGAGGTGATAACGAATTCTGGTAATCAAAGACATCGAATTGGTGAAAAGACTCACTTCCTACAACTCATTCTATTGTACTTTACCTTTGCGTCAATCCGCTGGTTCTTGTCAACCACCTCCGCTTCTCCTATCTGTGACATCTTCTTGCCGTTACCGTGGCCTCGGCTAGATCCTCCTTGATGACGTTTTGCCACCTATTCTTAAGAACTACCCGTTGTCGCCTACGTTGAGTCTCGGATTCCAACGCTTCTTTTATCTGAGGAATCTTTTTCTGGAACATAACCTTGGATGTAAGCCTTTCCTTCGTAACGGACAAAAATGCTTTGACTTCATTGTTCAAAAAAGGTTTTTGGGGTCCCAAAGGCGCAACACACTATAGTAAGTTTTGCTGGAAGAGCTACTGGAAAGGTCTCTGGTGCTGTAAGTGTTTATAGGAGATCAAAAAATGCTGGTAAACTTTACAGTCAGTCGTGTTGTGCTCGATTTCTAAGATTTTTTCCTGTATTAGGCTAACGTTTCATTTTCGCATTCGTCAGAGGCTAAAGGTCGGGAAAGTAAGTGTTTGACGACTAAAAAATTCATGGGTTGGCTTAGTGATGCTTCAGTGCTGATGGCTCATGAACTAACGGTGTCATCTCCTCCGTTTTCTGGAGGTGCAATTTGGATCAAACAGATCAACGAGGAGAGTGGATGTGTCTTGATCAAATAGGGATATAACAAAGTTCAAAGAGGACTTCCTGCAATCATGAACAGGAATCGTCTCCGAGGGGAAGGAATTGTAGACGTTAGGCGGTGTACATGGCTCATACCTGTTCTCGTTTCTTACTCAGTACGGCCGGTTGTGGTTGTCGAATTCTTCTTCATTTCGATGAAATTTTTTTTTAAAAAATTCATGTCCAAATGCCCTCGAAGACAATTTCATTGTCGCCTACTCTATGCTCGCAGTTCAAGAGTCCTTCTGTTTAAGGTACGACCGTTCCGTTCTTGATCATCCTGGCTGACTTCATTTAATCTTCATTGTGCCTCTTCAGATGAGGCATTTTAGTGGCAAAAGAAAAGATTGTCGTGACAACCCTGTTATGGCCCTGGTTTTAGCAGTTCTGAGGGTAATTTTCTTTTCTTTATGACCCTTTCTAAAGGCCATAAAGAGCTTCAAAGTATGAGAGTGGGAAATGGGATTTCTAAGTGCAATGGTTGACATGCAATGGTTGGATGGCAAAGCGTAGAACAGGCCGTCCATCGTCTGAATTCAGTTCTAACCGAGACTTGAGATTATTACCCACAAGGGAAAGACGACTTTGGTATGCGCCGACTCATTCGCGAGGCCGACTTATTAATAACCATCACCCTTACATGATAAATGATGACAAGTGCATTTTTTTTTTGCAGGAGAGGAAGCATAAGATGTTTCCGGTCTTCACTCCTCGGGGTAAGTCTTCATTTTGAAAATCAATTCCCAGAATTCAAGCTTTTTAGACACACTATCTTAGGAAAGGCTACGCATAGTACTATCTGGGAAGATCTTGTTTCGAATTTGTTCATCGTGCACCTCTGAAGGTGATCGGAATGGAAAAGGAACTGCAATCATTCTGGCAAACATCGCAAGCTTCTTTCTGAAATAATTGGCATTCGCTTGATTTTGGGCTATCAGAGGAGTGATGGGAAAATTTCAGGCCTCAATCCGTTTTCAGGCCTAACATTTGGAATTGCCCCCCAGTGATCCCGTCGTTTGAGCACCGAGGCACACCTCATGCGGGTCCAAGGAGCGATAGCCTGAAATAAGGCTTATTTTCTGTCCATCTGTTTTCTTCGCCCAGATCGTATTTGATTGTGTTGGTGTTTGATTGAATCATTTAAGGCCATTTCCAGGTTAACTTACCTTTTTTTTCTCCGTAGAACACTTAAAAACAATTTGGCAAAGTTCGGAAGAAGTTGCAGTAAATAAAAAGTGTGAGTGACCTTGTCCCGGCTGTCGAGCCCCACAAGTGCAGTGCAGGACGGCAGTCAGAAGTTTTAACAGGGAAACTTTTCGCATTGTAGGACTGCAAGGACCACCGCATTATCCTCCTCACTGATTATTAGAGAGGCAGTTGTCGTAGGAAAATGACGACAAGTTTTGGAGGAAGATAGGATCTGGACGGCCCGTGTATTGTTTGTGCTTTTAGAATTATTCACAAGTTCAATTGTGTTGACCCATATATGGTGTGAGGAACCAGCTACGATTACTATTAGGGCTTCCTCCCATAGGATGACTTATGCCACTCAATTATATCGCTTGAATAGAAGGTGTTTGTAGAATCTTCACAGGTACCGGTCTTACGTACTGTGGAGAGCTTACGATTAGCTGTGACACGATTAGCTTACGTCTCTATATTACTGTGAAGGCAGTCGCGATTCGACCCATGATGGCACAGTTCACGATAATATTGAGGTATTTTAGTCGAAAAGCGGAAGTATAGTTTGGAAATAATTCATTGGTAGTGAAGAATGTAAGCAAAATCGTAGATTTCGAGGGAAATAAGGCTTATTAAGAGTAGAGAAAGTAGAGATTGGACGAGATTACCATGGCGGAACTAACATGGAAGGATATTCGAACGGGAATTCAGTTGCTGCAATTGATCAAAGAGCTGGCTACATCAAGCCAGAACTGTACAGAACTGCCTTTCACCGTCAAGTTATTTGAACTTCCTACATAGGTTCCTTTGTGATCTGTGCAGCCTCTACAATGCCGGTGAAGCTCGTCCGAAGATACACACGAGCCAATCTTTGAGTCTTTATAACTCCCTAACTAGGTCGTTTTCCGACCCAATAGTGTCAGATATGGTATACGAGGGTCCTAGGATTCGTCCTATGGGGAAATCTCAGAAACGCTTTGCAATTAGATGAGCTGCCTTGTGCTTCTGGAGCTCGTGATCAGTTGGGGAACTTTTTGAAAATTTCAGAACCGCTTCAGACATTTTCCATTACGAGGAAATGCCGAATCTTTGACGCATCCCAGATAGTGAACGATGAAACCCGAACAGTCAAAGCTCTTCCCCACAAGGCGCTCAGCCAAGGGCGAGGTTCGGACCCGATCGTGCTTTCACTACACCGTGCTCTTTATCCCTTGCGCTGTCGAGGCCCCGGTCACTCTTGCTCTTCCTCTTCATCTATTTCGACCCTTACTGAAACCCAATGCTGTTTTGAGTACGACAATTCAAACACCTTCGAACCATGGCTGTTACAAATGGACGTCTTTCACCGCCATATTCCCTAGATGCTTACTAATTTCCGGCTTAATGATTGAATTGTTTCGACGAAGCGGCGCAGGTGCATCAGTCTTGTAATGTGCTCGTTTGAATAGCCTCAATGAATTCTGTTCTCTCGATTGCACGCCTCCTCCTCTTCCCACCGAGAACCAAACCAATTTAGTGTCTTACGCTCGGTCGGCATGCGGCAGAATACATTACTTTGCAGCTGTTTTTCTCCTCGGAATGTACCAAAGCCTCCTCTGCAGTATTCACATCGCCTTTGCCATCGCCCCATCGCCATCGCGGAATTAGACGTCAACCCAAACAGAGGAGAATAGCAGGAAGAATTCATCCAGCGGTGTATCATCAATCGTGCCTTGTCTCCTGTCAGTCCGATTTGAGCACACGTCTCATGAGATTTTCATATTGAATTTGTTTTCTTCCCTCAGCTCTTCTTTTTCCGGCTACGGCCGTCGTCGATGCTCGCCTCTCGCGGCCGTCCGTACTACTTTCATATTCCCGATAATGGTTTTCTGCCCAATTAACGACTTTAAAGTGGTTTTCGGACTTAGTATATTTCCAATCTTTTAGCTCTTTGATACTGAAAACCTTCAGGGTACCTACTTTCTAGGCCTTTCTACCTCCTAGCCGGCTCTATTGTTTTACGAAGACGAGCAGTAGGGAGCCATGAATTTTTAGAAATGTCTGAACCTTGGGGTGCTGACAAACAGCTACGCAAAGTCAAAGTCGGCTTCACTCCTTTTGTTTTTCGGACCTTAGAGTATCCATTTGTAATTAAAATGATAACGTTGTCGATCCCAAATATACTTTCGACTGTCACGCTCCGAAAAAGGCGATTCAGCTAAAAGGTTAGCCGCGAATTACGAATTATTACCTNAGTCGGCTTCACTCCTTTTGTTTTTCGGACCTTAGAGTATCCATTTGTAATTAAAATGATAACGCTGTTATCCAAACATACTTTCGACTGTCACGCTCCGAAAAAGGCGATTCAGCTAAAAGGTTAGCCGCGAATTACGAATTATTACCTATCTCGGAGGCTACGTCGAATCCACAGCGTATCTTGCTTGGACCATGCCGAGATTAAAGGAGACTCCTACTGAAAATTGTCTTCTGTTCTTGCAAAAAAGCAGCTTGCTCGTTTGGTTTTCTAGTATCAGAACCTGTCCTTTGATCATATCAAGAAATCATTGGTTGTGCTTCAGCAAAGCTGTGAAACCTTCTAGCAACCTAAAGAGACGAATTGTAGAGAAGAAGTTGATATCTGATGGTATCCGAACCCATGCTCAAGATTTTTTGGCACCAGTAGAAAGTATCAGGTCGAACTCACTAACCACAAGCGGTCTCAGTTCCAATGATCGGGAAGTATAGGTGAAAGCGTTGTCCTTTTTCCATATTGTATCGTCCAGATGGTAGAGATGAAAACTTTTTTGTTTGCGGCTGTGGGAGTTTAAAAAAATCGTACTAAGCGGTAGATGCTTTCTCGTACATAACTGGACCCCTTTCCTGGAGATGTTCACTCATGGCTTGATATTTCTTCGAATGAAATCAATTTTCCCAGGCCTCTCAGGTTTTAATGACAACAAACCCGGCTCGTCTGTGAGGATACCAATTAATTGCTTCATTTTTTGTTGATCAGTTTACGCAAGGAGCTGGTCGGGGCAGAGAATTGACTAGCATGTCGCCTAGCGCCCCATTAGTTATCGTATAGATAGCTAGTAAGCAATGGCAGAACTCTACGATTTTAAGTGGAAATCATGTTCATGGCGTATACCCATATGAGCTTGATCAACTTCAGATCTCTTCTTGTCATTCATGTCACCGGAGTTTGACAATATATTGTATGAATGGGAAATGGTGCATGATAGATAAGTAGGGGTACAGTCTTTTCATTGAGGAAGGCCTTTATAAGGCACCACCGGTAGAGGAAAGGTACAATTTAAGATTTTTGGTAGATCTGTTCAAAAAAAAATTTCACTGTTTAAGATTTTTCTCCCTGGACGAACCCCTGGAGCCGTGTAGTGGAGCAGTGGCTGGAAGTGATTTACTTTGTCGGACATTGCCCTTTCCATTCAAATCATCCTCACTTAATCTAGTTTCCTACTGCTGGCAAACATTCCTTGTCTTCCACGGAGGTGTCCGACCCCCATGACATGTTTTTTTGCGAATTATTCTTCTTTTGCCATTACAAGTCGCTTTCAAATCTCCCTTTCACAATTCTGTTATTGCAGTGATTGAAAAATTTTGTCTGACCTCTATTTTACAACTGTGGCATAGCAGTAATTGAAAAATTCTGTACAAAACGTCAAAATCGATTTGAAATAAGGTTCCGTCGCTTAGGTTTTTGTGAAATATTTTTTTACGATTGCAAAATGTCTTTTTCAGGGACTAGAAAGTTAAAGAAACGAGTAGGCGGTGGGACAAGGGACAGTCATGTCATCGACGACAACTCGCCTTCTTGGTTGGTTCATCGTTTTTTTTTTCGGGGATAGGATGTTTATCCATTTTTTATGTTTTTCTAACATTTATGATTTCCCTTTGGGAGTTTTCCATGAGTCCACTGTTTGACGAAAACAAAACCACTTTTTCTGCACTATTTTGCACAAGTATTAATTGTTGACGTGGATTG
Source organism: Haemonchus placei (assembly GCA_900617895.1). Lineage (NCBI taxonomy): Eukaryota > Metazoa > Nematoda > Chromadorea > Rhabditida > Trichostrongylidae > Haemonchus > Haemonchus placei. Next base: position 70,252 of record UZAF01016197.1, read on the forward strand.
AAGTCGATTTGCTCATGAAGCCTCTTCCCTTACTTATATTTATAATTATGACTTACCATAGTTAGTCTTTACAAGTAGCAATTGGTATGGAAACTGAAAGCCCAGTTGTTTTGAATTTTGTTCGACAAGAATTCCAGAAAGAAAATCTTTTTTGAATTGTTTTCATTGGAATTTTTAAAATTTTTATGTGTACTATTCGCCGTCTGACTAATCTAATAGTAGACGAAAGTTGAGGTTCTATTCGAGGCTCTATGTTCGGAACTTTGGATTGCCTTATTAACATTCAAAGATACAATATGAATATGCAATGTGCGTACGCGAAATCGATTTTTTCTAAAAAAAAAATAACCTGGGATTTGAAAGCTCTCTATTTTAAATAGGAGGCTTATAGAATGTGTAGTAACTGATGAACATAAAGATTTCATGATCGGGTGATTCGAGTTCTGGGAACAGTCGCTGAAATGTGCTCCAGTTTAGAGCCTCTGGCTCGAATGGTTCTGTATTTTTTGTGTGAAATACCAACCCTTGGCGCTTTTATTGAATGCTAGAACAGCTATCATCTGGAGTCTGGAGTTCTTCATTCTCTCCTTTCATTTGCCGATTAATGGAAAGTCGTAAAATAATCCTTTTTAGAACTTTCTCGAAAAAAAAAAAGACTTTTTTGGGGGAAGAGGGGAAGGTCAGATGGCGGAGATGCCACACACACGAAAGAAGACCAGTTCATATCAGTGCTCATCATTCAAGCCTTTTATCTTTCTGGGCTCATGGTCAGTAGATAGTGTCGATTGCGAAAGCGGAATGCACATGCGAATGCCTTCACCCAAATTAAGTTTGAATAAATTATGCGGCGCGGAATTATTTGAATGAACGTCTGAATAAATCCTTTATTTTGTTGCTTTTTTCTCATCGCTGGGTGTCTGCAAATTTTGTGGATCTCTTCAGGGGTAGCACTTGGGGAGGCCACAAGATTTTGAGATCCTAACGATTTTTGAGGCAGCTAACGTTTCCTCCCTGGGTTACCAGCTAGAGTAGTTCGATGTTTTGTACTCGCTCGAGGGACACGGAACAAAGCACTCTTTTCGTTCGAGGCTTTTGGGGAGAAGTGTGCCGTCCATAGCGCTTGCGCCGTGCTGGTTTTCGTTTTACGGGATCCAGTCGATCACCGTCACGATATAACGGTCGTCACTTTATCGCATAACGTTTCTGGTCCGCCTGCTATTAGGCCCCTGTGTTGCGGGCACGGTGCTCCATCCCTTATACTACCGAGATCCCGTTTGCCCTCGCCTTCTTAATGAGAGGGCAGGCGGGGTCTCGGTAGAGTAAGGGATAGTGCACGGTGCCCGGAAAGCACAAGTACGGGTTCGAGACCCATCCGAGACTGAAGTTTTGTCCATAATTTGCCAACCTTGTGAGACCATAGGAGGCTCGCCTTTGTTACTCTGTGCGACCGTTAACCTCTATTGGATCCATTTTCGTTTGAGTACATCTTATTAATTTATCACAGTATGGTAATAGTTCCCGTACAATCGAATTTAGCCACGATCGATGGGCTGGAAGAGGATGTGGAATAGTCGAAGCGTGGGAGGCAGCATCAGAGATGAGAAAGCGAGCCGGATTCGCTTCTTAACTTTGCTTGGGGGTGCCAGCTGCCTGTTCTTTGTTCTTTAGACTTCATTCTTTCACCAGTACCAGTAGCCCAAAGGTTTATGCAAATAAATCAACGGAGCTTGATATTTGCCCATATTCATATGCTCCGTGAATGGTTCTGTGAAAATGCTCATATCATCTTATTAGAATCTCATGAATATGTAAGTTCAACTTAATCAAGCTCCCTTTCGAGGTCGATTTCCTGTTTTTCAATCTTCTTTTGTCTTCTGGAGCTCCTCTACATTTGGAGGCTCTGTCTTTTCAAAATTGCCCCTTGGTAAATGAGAAGGACCGTTGAAAATGTAGATCGAGTTTTCTGTGGTCTGGGAGCGATGAAGTTTGGAAAGCAGGAAAAGATACAAGGCGAAGAAAAGAACTTCGGAAGAGCTAGCCATCCGCAGAAGTCAAAAAGGATGGTCAAGGTAGCAGAACAGAAGGCAGAGAACACTGAACCGGGTGTATAATGCGATAAACTTGACAGTAGAGATAGCGAAGTCTGTATTTCGGCTAGCCAACGCTCGTCCTTGGCCTTTGGGGAAGTCGGAGTAGCAGGGGTCGCATGAAATTACGGCGATGTTCTTCCTTGAGCAAGCGGAAAAAAAGAAAAAGGGCTAACAAACGAAGAATTCCTTCATAAATACAGCACTCAAATAGAGTCGATGGCTGGTCCTAGTATAACCTATACTACAGAGGAAGATGAAGTTTGAGAAAACGGGTGGTCTAGATGGGATACCTATCGAGGAGCACGAAAGCATGGGATAGGATGACCTTCTTCTGTTGACGGAAGTGTACCGATGTGTGAAAAAGCAGGACTATCATTTGAAAAAGCATCGCTCCTGCCATTCCTCGATCTAAAAAAGTGCTTGACTCGGAAAAATCGCGATCTCAACTAAATAGGAAGAAATAGGATGGAAATACCCATGAGAAAAGCAGCTACACTTCGATCGACTCGACAAAATCTTGGACACCCAGTGAGGTACGTCGTTGGTCTTTCGATCAACGATGCTCCTCGTCCCATGAAAGGACTGCTGAAGTCCATTATTTACGCCGACGACATTTGAGTGATGAAGAATAGGAGGAATGAAATCGCAAAAATGATGCGCTACAGGTGAAAAAGGGGGAAAATGAGTTCCAGCTCGAGATGGGAATGATTCTTTCGCTCACCCATAGGTGTACGAGGAGCTTGCTGCAGATTGCGGGGAGCTCCCGAAGAAGTAGAAAGGTTGCAAACTGTGAATAAGCTCTGTAGCCGGTGGCGGTAATAGTAAACGGAATGCGAAGATTCGGATAATCACAGCATGAATAAAATCGAGGTGATGTACATCCTCTGCGGCCATGGGTGCTCCACGACACCTATGAGAAGGGTGTGCTGGGCAATGACCAGGCTCCCATGCTTCACGGCTGTGTCGGTCGGTAGGCGAGAATTGTAAAAATTAGGCTTGTTGTTTTGTTAACTGCTGTTATATCGCCGCACCTCGCGATCCGACTGTCTCACAGGGTGGGCGAGTCATGGACAAAACCTCGGCCTCGGACGGGATTCGAACCCGAACATGTGCTATCCGGGCACCATACTCTTATCCCTTACATTACCGCGACGCGGTAAAAACAGCTTTGTTCGGATGAAATGAATGTGCTAGGATTGGCTTGCGGTAGAACAGGCAACGAGGTCAGGAACGTCGACGTTAAGGTGCAGTGAAGACAGCTCCTGGGTAGGAGATCTTGTCATGGGATAGGACTAGAAGAGCGCTTTTATCGAGAATGTCCCTGTTCGCATATTGGTGCGTTTGGGATTAGAAGATATTTCTTTTTTGTCATGTTTGATCCTTTATCACTTGCTTTGGTAGGTCAGGTCGGCGGTTGAATTGCTGTTTTCCAAAATTCGGGCTGAATATAGTGAAGCAGCTCGGTTCGCATCTTTATCTGCGATAAAACTACTCGTAAAATAGCAGAAGCACGTCAACAACAGCACGGTTCCGATATGAAAAACATCAATTCATTATCTTCCTTAAAGCTAAATTAAAGGAGAGAATAGATTCGGAAACGAACGTCAAAGAGGAACTGAAAGAGCAAAGTGAATAAGTGGATTAGACATAAAAGTGAAAGCTGTTCGTCAAATGTCAAGGTAGTTTACTGCAGTTGTGTTGTATATAGCAGTATAGCGTAAGTAAAGCCGGGTAACTGACTGTCACGATATAATTGTTGACTCACTTTGAATCTTAAGAAAAGATCCATTACACATTATGGATAGCAAAGTGAGAGGATCTCTGAAAGGATTGTGACAGAAAGGTTACACCCTAGTATTTGACGGCACAATTCCTTTAATTGCCATTGTTTACCTACATTGCCGCTTGGATTAGGTCCTCTTCAACCTTCCAAGCCTTTTTCGACGAGTGTATGTTGGCCCTATAGGAAGTGAATATTTCGAATCTTTACAATCTTCAAGGAGACAGTTCAGAGAGGAATCCTTCGTAAAGCTTGAACACAAGCATTTAGGACTTTCCCTCGAAAATTCACTGTATACTGTTTTTCCCCTACTTGTTCACTTGAAAGCATCTCTTTGAGCTTTTTTGGTTTTGAATTGCCTTAGTATCAATCTTCTCATAAAGATATGCCGGTGCTATTTATAAACTGAGGGGCGGCTGCGAAATTCGCTGCGGGACCGCAATACCGTAACCCGCGCCGCGCTCATGTGCTTGGCCGTTTCAGCTGGCCTAAATTTAAAAGGTCAGCTGCAGGTTATAATAATAGGTAATAGTCAGTAAGGTTAGGGCGACAAACAGGTATTCAAGTTTTGAAAACTTCTGCTAGTTTGATGTAGGACTTTCAAAGCAAAAGTCGTGTTGTAGTATAAACAGTGACAGGCACTCGATGATTACTCCCGGGGTAGCACAACCCACACCCTAGTTGCTTTAGAGGAAGATCCATGATAAATGATAACTCCTAAAAGGAACAAATCT
>UZAF01016197.1:75161-91989 GCA_900617895.1 Haemonchus placei
GACATCTTCCCTTTTCTGTACATTCAAAGGGAGGTGTTGGGTACTGTGCTCTCCTTTTCTTTCATCCATTTCCCATCCTGGTGGCTTTCATTTCACTTTTAAATTTAGGCCAGCTGCAACTAAGCACATGAGCGCGGCGCGGTATTGCGGTCCTACAGCGAATTTCGCAGCCGCCCCTCAGTTTATAAATAGCACCGAATGAATAATAACCACAAAGATATGCCTTAATGGGCGTTCCGAAAATCATCAGGGATAGTCGTAGATCTATTTCCTCGTTTCCGCTGGTGATTTATAAATAATGCTATTATCGTAGGCAGATAGGGTTGGGCCCTTTTATTATATAGGCCAGGCATACGAAGTGGTCATCGACTATCGGTAATTACATAGGTTCATGAATGCCATTCTATAAGGTTTATGGCAATTCCAATGCAATCTCTGGGGGCTGTCCCCCTGAAGATCATTTCAGTTATGGTCTGTGTTTTTTTGGCGGAACTTTTGGAGCCTTTCGAAATTGAAGTCTTTGACAAACATTCCTTTGGGTTGTTGAGAGGACATTATTGCGTTCATCTGATGGCGAGAGTCGAACTGAATAACTACTTAACTGTCGAATAATCTGATGATGACTTTTGTTACCGTATCTTTACCCTAAACTTGATTCCTTCCACAGTTGATGGGGCCTGGCCGTTCGCGGACCTACACCCTCGGCTGAGCGCTATTCACTCATTAATCATCTTCGGTTAGCCATTTCTTCACACAGCCCCCTCACTTTGGCATTTCCCCGGCGCCTCATTGTCTTTGTCTTATCCCCCCTCCGGCCATGATTATTCATTCTTGTGTTTTGCGGCGAATTTGTTTTTCTTCGCATGGAGCTGCATGAGCGTTCCCAAGTCGAAGTATCACTTGTGCGTTGTTCCCTCTTTCCTGTACCCACCCTCAGAAAGTTGAGACGGACTGACTGGGCTGTCTGAGATCGGAAATCGCTCCCCTTCCCATCTTCCTTACGCCCTCCTCCCATCGTCGGATTCGTTTCATGCGACCTTTGAAGCTGAGGCTTTCTCGTCGTTTTGAATATCAACTTACCCGGCTATTAATTTTCATGGCCAGCCGTCGCCATCGCTTCCCCAGTCCTATAATTACATTCTCATTTCCCCACTACTCGAATCCGATATTTTTACTCGCTCCGTACGTCAAAAGCGATTTTGATTGTGCTTTATTGAGCATCTAAACTTTAAATAGGCAATATCCTTTCCCTCAGATACTCCGAAAAACTCCTCATCATGTCTTTTGATCCCTGGTGCCTTAATGAAGCGCCTATATCCTCGGGTAAATCAATATCACCGAGTTCTCTTCATTGTCCCTTTTTTCTCTCTGGCATGTAATGAGATTTCTTTCCTTTCCTTTTTTTCTGCTCCCATTTTCCCACTACATAGACGGCCTGAGTTCTTGGAATGCACCCTTGCCTTTTGTGCTTCGTTGGCATGGCTCAGGGAGTTTCTCGCCCACATAGGAATAAACTGATACTTCCTTACTTCCTGAATCGGTCCTCGATAAATGGCTAATCCCAGCGCTTAGCATTATTAAAGGTCGGGTACTTTCTGTGCTAAACTGGTCCTGTTCCAGTAAGCAGGCTCTTGGTGATCGGGTTAGGGAGCCTTGTTCTTTTCAACTAATTATTCCTTAGAGCCGAGGTTTAGGTAGAGATACAATGCGCTTTCAAATGCCATTACATTTTGAAAAGAAGTGGCACGCATGGCTTATCCGAGGTTTCTTATTTACCAATGTATTATTGAAATGTTTTCTATGCAACTTATTCTACTTAATCTACTTGTGGTCAAGAAAATATTTATTCCATGCGTTTTGTTTACTTCAACACACATGTTAATGTAAACAAGTATGTATGTTCCTATGTATTTTCCTGCTTCAACTACGACTATAAATCCAATTTTGGTTTCTGAAAGTTGATTGAGCAAATGATCATGCAATTTAATTAGTACCTTTGTGACGTGGTTTTTCTGACTATCAAAATATGATTTCTTTAAATTATGTCATTCCATTTGTATTTTGGGCAACTTCTCGGGCAACTTGCCAATTTTCTGAAGAATTACTTGATTCATTAAAAACTCCATTTTCTGAAGTTGATGATGTACCTCCGACAACATGAAAATAGATGAAAGCTTGAATGCTCAACTGGAAATGGGTTAGGGCTGTCCAAGGGGTTTTAAGTTGATTCTAATAGAATCGCTTGTGTCGTTTATGGCAACATGTTGCTTGAAATAAGGAAAGTAAGCGGACGGGTAGGAACAGCTAGTGCTTCCCGTTTTGATTTTCTGACGATCACTTACCTTTATACAGTTGTACTGTCGTAAAACCTTTGAAAGCACAGTTAACCATAATTGTGACGTGCCCTATTCTAATCGAAAAGCAAAAGTTTCGGTTGGGAATATTGCAACGTTGGTGAAGAAAGCGAGAAAATTTGCCGATTCCGTGAAAAAAGGGTTCTCGAAAGTAGTGAATATAGAGGTTGTACGAGATCACCATCACGGAACTGTTATGGAAGGGGTATGTGGACGAGATTTCACTTGATGCAATGCACAGAGAGCTGATACAGTTGAGAATTGTCCTTCGCTGTCACTATGGGTCCTTCCTACATGGGTTCCCTTGTGAATGGTGCAGCCTCTAGAATGCCGCCGAAACTCGTCCGTGCATACACATGGGACAATCTTTGAGCTCTTGTAACGCCCTATCTATGCCTTTTTCCGATCTGACAGCACAAAATATAGTATACGAGGGGGTCACGGATTTATCCTAGCGGGATATCTCATAAGCCAATTTTATCGTGAACTATGCCTTTAAATTACATTATGATAAAAAAATGAGTAAGTACGGTGCCATCCAAAATCAATTTGTATACTTTCTTCTGAGGACTTTCAAAGTAGCTGCGGTGAGCATGCAGCTGTCAACGGACGATTTCCCTAACGACATTAGGGTGACAAACGCCGCTAACGACGTTTTCAGCACGTCAGCAAACCGCTATTTGCAGCGATGGGATCGTCGCCGACGGCGCCACCGCGACTACCCGTAGACGAAGTGTTCGATAGTCGCTTGCGGTCATTTTTTTTCCTAAATCGCTTACCACATTCAATTTCCGATAATTTGATGTGCTCCCCACGGGACCAATCAGCCAGGACGTTCATTAGGTGTTCAGTCACGCCCAAAGCCTAAGTGGGGTCGCGTTAGGTTAACAAGACAGCGCATCTTGTCCTGACATTGCTTGTTTTGGACCAAGTGGATTTTCCCAATTCGCCGGAATGGGTGAGTTATATCTTTGATTGGTACACGGCGTATCTCTAGGACAAGCTGACCCAGATGAGTAGAGGAAATCTTCCTGCAGATCACTCCTCGAAAGCCGTGTTTTGTCTGTTTAGGTGCCTGAACATGTGGGACTACCTTCCCTACTGGTTCTTAGAATCTACATGTGAATATTAATATCTGGAAAAGGCTGTGGCTCATTATCAGGCGATCGCATATTCGTTCTTTGAAGCTTTCAGTCTCATTTCCGACTAGCACTGTGTTCCAGCCTTTTTTCTGCCCACTTACCATTCGATTTCCGGTACAGGAATGCTCCTTCCTCTGGGTTCTCTCAGTTACAAGTATACTGCTAACATGACTTCATTTGTCTGCTTCTTGCCTGGGATATCTACTCCTTAGATCCAGTCCAAGGATGAGAAACCCAGCACGTGAGTATCTATGCAAAATGCAAGGTTTTATATTTCCTCCAACGGAATCCCTACAATGAGTTGGTTACAGGGTGTACCGGTCTTCTCTGATGAAGTGGGGAATGAGCTCTTAAATAATTTAGGTCCAATGCTGTGAAGTTTGATTTTCTCTTTGAGGGGCGGAATTAGACTGTTTTCTTAAATTAGCATTCAAAGTACAGTTTGCAATTACTAATTTCTTACTGTATTCTCTAGTAACTATACGATTTTTCTGCTTTCTGAAAAAGTATTCACACCTACTACCTCAAGAATCACTTTCTTGAGTGAGTTATGGAAAAATTGTTCCCCTGATCAGTTTTTTCTTTTCACTTTTCCTTATACATAGACAGTGTGTCGCTTTTGTAGCTACTGATATTGAAAAACGAATCAAAAATGAATGAGAAAGTAAATAAATAAAGTAAATAAATAAATAAATAAGTAAATAAATTATATTTATATCAAAATTCGTTTTGAAAAATCTTTCCAAACATATCGTTTGAAAGTACAAATTCCACATGGTCACAAATCGCTGTTTAGCTCGCCACATTCTCGATTCTGTTGAATGTACTCGGGTAAATTATAGGAACAAGGCTGCAAAATTAGCGCTATCAATGAAGAATGCTTGAAAAAGGTTCCTGCATTGAAACAGGTTCTAAGAAGCTGGAAAAACTGCTTAGTAAGAGGAGTAGGAACAGTTAGACTAAGCTATTCCGCCTATTCCCAACCCCTCCCCTCCTCCCCCCTCCCCCCCAACCGAAAGATTTTACCAACTTTTAGATCAAGTGCTAGACAAGTGCCAGAATGATCGGATAGGTTTGGAAGAAAGGAAAGCGCAGAAAAGAGAATCATATCAGGCCCAATGAGAAATGACTGAAATCAGAGATTACATAAACGGGCAAACGGTCCTCGTCCGAATCTGAACAATCAGGATTCAATGCACGTCTTTTATTGGTTTTCTTTCGTGCACCTTCAATCGATATTCATTCATTCCACAGGGCCGATGTATACTTTTAATTTTGAGGACTTTTATAATTATTTATGAATTTATGGCTTCTTCACCACCCTAAATGTTACCATTTTTACCATATTCGGTAAGCATGAATCTGCTGGAAAAAGTGGGTGTCTTCTAGTTCATCCATAATGCGCCATGCATATGACTTCTTTGAAATTTTGCATCAACAAGCAAACCATAATTGAAACTTGTTGTTACCGAATACATTGCTGAATTGAATTGACATAATTTACAAAATAAAATGGTACTTTCGAAATTTGTAAATCTGGAATTTGAGATTAGGAAGAGCGATATCAGAAGGATAGTTTGGTTTGTATGGGATCCGATCCTGTGATTGGCAAAAGAATGCGGCATCGAAAACAAGAAAATATGGGCTCGAGACAGAAGATTCCCGGATTTCTTACAATCGGGACAACTGACACTTCAAATTGGCTTTCTATTTCGATGTCCGAAATTGAAAATGCTTCCTTTCCTTCTGATTTCCCTTTTATGATGAATTTTCAGACGAGCTTGATGTGATGAGCTTGCCCAGCGCAGTCGTAAGAACCTTTCATTTCTCACCTAAATGGCTGTTTCCCGGAAATCCTCTTTCCCACTAGCATCAAGCACTTTCAGCAATCTTCTTACCATCGCAATCTTCCTTCTCTTCGGCTAGAGCAAAAACCTTCACTTTATATGCAAACCGCCGGAGGTCCTAATTGAATTTGTGGTTTTTGATAAGGCATCCTCCTGGGCTTTCAAAGACGTGTGCGCAGACATTTTGAATGGATTCAGGAGGGGATGTCTTGAAAGCTGTGTGCCCCTCAGGGGATACTTCTGACATCACCAGCGATGTCATTAGTTGTCAACTGCCGCAGGCAATCACTTCCCTGCAATTTTTCAAGAGAAAATCTTCAGTTTTACTCCCATTCCTTCAGAGCCTCCAATCGGATGTTGNTCTTATGTGGGGATTAGGTTGGAAGTGTTGGGGGCAGCGTAGAATCTGGGAAGGTCGTCGGGCACTCTCAGGAGGTGGCGAATCGAAGCAGCAATTTGCAGTCGCCTAAATTCGTCGATTGCCTCCTCGGCGGATCGCTACGCTGCGGCGACAGCTGCAGTTGCCACTGTGGCTGTCTTCCGTACTTCTTAATCGCTTTGGCAAGCGCTGTTCGCTAGCCCAAATGAGTACGGGAGCGGACACCTTTCAGCGTCGCTGACACCTCCTTCATTCATGGCGATCTCCTTTACTTCCCACGTTTATACTACCCATGCTTTCATGCAGCATCATCGCCTTCTCCCACTTCTGCATACTCAATATCCCTTCCAATCAGTCAACTGAATCGTCGTTCTTTCAGCGTGCAAGGCGGCTGCGTTATCAGCGTCGATGCTGACTCGTCGCAAGTCGTCGCAGCCGTCCGACGGCAAGACGGACGGAGGGCCGCGGAAGCGACGTGGCGAGTCCGTCGTCGCACTCACCGAAATCATCAACCTGGAGCCAAGTGCCATCAACAAAAAGCCTTCCGGTGAGTTCCTGCCATTCATTATTTACTTCTTTTATTAAATTGTAATTAATTATTTATGCCTTCCGCAATCTGTACCCGAATTTCGGGGTTCGCCCTTTCGAGACGCTTCTTTCCGATTCCTTAGGCGCATTTTGACTTTAAATCCCGACTACAGGCTGAACAACTAATCAAAGCTCTAACTTTATTCAGTTCATTTAGATAAATCTCGGTCACCTAGGTATGGACGGGTGCCCATGCCACCAGCCCGGGGGAAAACCATGTCGTGTCGATCGTGTCACTACCCTTTATCTTCATTTAGTACGAGTCCACACCATTTCTAAATATAGCGTAAAAACTTTATCAGAATCTGGAAAGTCACAGAGTGAAACTCCGGTCCCAGGGGTCCTCATTATAAAGCGAGTTGTCGGCAGTGTGGGATAGAAGTGTAGCTGTAATGAGTAATCGCATCGCTCATTTTTTTGGCACCCGTCGGGCTTACGAACCTCCCTGTTGGCCTTATTTGTTTCATTTTCACGTCGTCAATGCCAATACTTGAGTTTGGGCGAAAGATTGAGCTTATATAGGCTCAGAACGTTTATACACTAGCGAACATCATCGGGATATGGTTCGGGGATCAAATCTTGGATCGCTACCTGCACAGCCCTACCCACCCTTTGATGCTAGGTGATTGAAGGGTCCAAAAGAGTAACTAAACTGACGTGCACATCGTCTGATGCCCGTAAGGCAATGAAAGCCTCAATTACCAAATCAAAGGCAGCAAAGATTTCAAGCTGCAGTAAATTCATCAGTTAATCTCCATTTGGAGAATCTTAACCTTAAAANTTTTACCTTTTGTATTAGCTATTCGAGTTTTTACTGGTATCCAAAAGGTTGTGCAATTGTTCAAGCTGAAGAGGATGGGTCCTAGCACGATCGACCGTTGTCGGTGGCAGTGGATTGGACCGTTTTTACTTTGCTGGGCGCTCAAAAAACCAACTCGTTTAACAATTCACCACAGAGCAATGCATTCATCCTCTAACACCGTCTGACGTCAACTACCGATCCACCCAAAGGTTGAAGATGTCCGAAACCTTACAACTGGGAAAGCGGTGGCCCCAAAATGACCATAGACTCGGTTTTTCTGATCGGCAGCGCGGAACGAAATCATTTTGAGCTTGCTCGTCTCCATATTCTTACCGTTGTTCCGTGACAGAATTAATTTGATACGTTTTTGTAGAGATTTTGCAAAATGACGTCCTCAAAGAGCTGGTTCGTCTGGCCTGTCTGCTGTCGATGATTTCTGTGTGCCTGCACACTCCTGAGACTATCGCACTTTGGCCACCTCTTAACTATGCAATATTCGCTAATGATTGCATCGTCACTTTGGTATTCCTCGTCGAAGCTGCTATTCATATCCACCATGTTGGCCTCTGGGAGGTCAGTGCTCGAGTTCTTTTCTTTTTCCAAGTGTTTTTACTCATTGTTTTATCTATTTTCCCTTTTTTTTCGGTTTTTTTCTCATTCTCTTCCTCGTGATTCTTAAGCAGTAGTTTTATTAGAGGATAGGTTAGAGGCCAAAGGCCTAATCAGTAGCTGTGCGGTCTTTGAGATTTATTCCAGTCCGTTCCAAAGACATCGTTTACTAGGGGCTTCCATAGCTCAACGTAAGGAGGCGCTCGTACGGAATGAATGTCCAGCTAACCCCATTCTTCAATCCCATCTCCATTTTGAACAGACTTTCTATTGATGGCTGTTACGGAATGGTCCTTGAAAAAAGTATTTCGTCGGCAGTAGCTCTGTAGTACAGTTGACCACATAGCCAGCACAAGTGCTTATTACGTGCTAAGGTGCACGGCGCATTCTGCTGTGCTGGCGGCACTTTCTCTGAATCATTTCTCCATGTGCTCGAATATTTCTAGGACTTACACTATTCATTATTCGGATTTTTAGTTTTTCTATTATTTTACTTAGTTTTATTTTTATTATTTTTCATATTCTTAACCGTCGTTAAGTTTGAATATTGGGAATTCCCGGAATATCTGGCCAGCAGCTTTAATTCTCGATCTAAGAGTTAGCTTCAAAAAAGAAAGACCCATCTCAGAACCCCAACATCTCCATGCCCAGAAAAAAGTACGGCTCATCCAGAGACAATTGGATGAGCTCTTTTCATAGACGGAAGGTTTCACTGATTTCATCGTTTCGGTCAACCATCGAGAGCGTGCAGTTCGTGCCATTGGAATAGTGCAGTTCTTCGAACCCTTACTCCCCCAGCCTCGATCTTTCAGTTTTTCCTCAAATGTCAGTTTTATAACAAGAAAGTCATTGTTCTGATTTACTGCTCAGAATCTTCTCCTCGCGTTTTGTTATGAGATGCATCAGTAAAACTAAAACCGTACTAATGATGCTCTGTTTTGGCACGGTGGATTGTCCTGTTAGCTAGCCCTAATGAGCGCAGGAATCGTATCACGTATCAGGGACATTCTCGTGGGTTTATAGACACCACCAGCAAGGGCCCTGTTGATCGTGAGTTTGGGCGTTCATGTACGGTTTGGTTGCCCAGATTTTTCTCCAAAAATTCCAAAGTCCATATCTGAGAAATTGAAAAATTGATTAATTTTACGAATTTTGAAGCGAAATTCCTTAATCACTCGGTTCGAGCCTGGAATGACCTCTTCCTCACCGTTTTTTCTCCTAATCGCAAGATCAGGAGAAAAAACGAAGAGGAAGAGGAAGATCGTTATCACATAGCGCTTTTAGAGTCGACGATTTTTCATGAGGTGGAAATTGAGAGTGGTTAGACGACTCCTAAAGCAATTTCTTTGATCCTATGAAAAAATTGATTTCTTGGTTTTTCATTTCCTGACGGCCCGTCAATCGTCTAATCCATAGAATTTTGGATGGGAACTTGATAAAAGTCGTTTAAGTGGAAAGATTCGGAATGTTTGTCGAAAGGGAATCATTAGGGAGATGCACATCCTGGAAAATTGATCAAAAAAAACGGGAAGGGCGAGTTTTTCTTCGAGAACGTGCCCGCACACATTCGCTCAGACAAAGAGCAAACATATCTTATTTCGGAATTTTGCTGCGATCGTCGTTTGTCCCGGCAAAGAGAATTGGAGTGCCCTCAGTTTGGGGTGGGGGGGGGNGGGGATTCCTCGTGCATTATAATTTCCTGAAGGGGATGGAACCATAAATTATCGCCGGCCTCAGTCAGTCAGGGGCTCGAACCTGAAAGTAAGCTATCTGGACCTATCCTGGTTTTTCATCGGGATATCCCTGGTTACCACAGATCGTCGAATTTCAGAGAATGAAAAGAGTTTCCTTTTTATCTTCCTTTTTAAAAGTTTTCTTCGTGAGTCAGTCAGCTTTTCCGTTACGGAATGTTTTGCTTGCCTTCGTCGAGTTCATAAACAGAACCGGATTAATCTAATGAGGCAGTCTGAGGGGCAGGGCTCGGTCGGTGTGGGGAGTGAGTGAGAGAGAGACGAGGATGAGGGATGAAGTGGCAGTGTTTCTCTGGCACTCCATCATCGTGCTCAGGCACAATTGCTAATGAGTACGTGTGAGAGGCGGCTATGGCCGATGAAAAGGCGACTGACGTTCGTCGTAGAAGGCTTGAATTATGAGGTGCAGAAAAGATGAAATAGGTTCTTTTCTTTCGATAGAAAATGGAGAAAATTGAACATCTCTATTCCATAGTACTCCATAAGAGGTAGACATCCTGCATAAACTCCTCAGTTGAGTAGCAAAGTGGTATTTCAGATTGGAAGAAGGCCGCTGACTTTGAACTTCTTCCATTGAACATCAGGAAAGCTCTTCTCATAAGTCACAGTTTTGAATGAGCTGAGGCCCAAACGCGTAGTTCCCCTATACATGGCTAGCTCTCCTGCTTTCTATACATATGGGTTACTACCAAAAGGTAGGCAAGGAATGCTTGGGAGCTTGTTTAACTGATCATGAATGCTCAACAGCTTATCTATAATTATGAGTCGTAGCTACATAAATATAGAAATATCTCCAGGGAGTTCATTAACGATATCTATTTTGTTGCTGCCCTCAGTACTTGAAAATCCATGTGGGGAGGAAGTCGACCAAGTGGTCATGTTGAAAATAAACTTTTGAATTTGAAATTCTGTGCTGGATGTGCCTCAAAATTCGTTGGGGCTTTTAACCAAAAGGAAATCTTGGTTAGGGTTAGCGATGGTGCCCACATATAGAAGAAGTTGGGTTTTGTAATCGGAAACCGATTTATGAAACAATGCGACGGATTCACTTACGGCCTTCCTTAGCCTAAAGGTTATCATCGCGATGTTATGAAAACGAAGAGCTATGGGCTTAGGAGAACGGAGCACCTCCTATCTAGCTGCCTGCTGCTCTGACCAACATGATTAATATGCTTTAAAATGTCAGTTTTGACTGGGATCTCGATTTTGAGGAAATTTCCATTAATAACGGATTTCTCGTGACATGCTTCTTGTTACTGAATAAATGCTGGCCTGAATGGATTCAAATTGCATTTCAAATGTACTCTGTCAGTCACTGAGATGCCATGGTTTAGTGTAAAAACAAATGAAGCCAGGTCTGTTTGAGATGCGAGAAACTAAGCAAGGTTCTAAATGAAAATGTTAATATAGAAATCGCACTGCAAAGAACCGGCGATTGACATCAGTAAGCACAAATCAACCTTTCTTCTTCTGCGTGCCTTTGTCTTGAAGGAATCAAAGAGAATGAGGTGTAAGTGTTGTCAAGGAAAAAGTGGAGTGAAGCGCAGCGCCTGGTTCAGCTCTCGTCCAGCTGACATTTCCTTGGTCCTAAGTTGATCTGGTGGTGCCTGATAGGTTCCCAAAGAGCGGAATGCTCAAGTGAAGTGGAGTCAGAATGGGATTTGCCTTTATGGAATATAATCGAAATATGAATTTTGTGTAAGAATTTTCTCATTATGTAGCTTGTCCAATAACTTGCGCTTGCCAGCCGATGTAGAAGCTTGCGCTTTCAACTTACCAGCCCAAACTGGTCCCAAGTGGACGCCAGAGGTATGGAAGGCTTGATCGGTTCGACGAGTATCGGTTCAAATGATTGAAGTACTACGGTATCCTGGCTCGGTTTGCTCGGTGATGTGCTTTTTCTGAAGGCCGACCCATGCATTTGGTTCAAAATTTTATCAGCGGACTACGGGTGGGGCTGGTTATTTGGTGCCAGGCTCGTCTGGGAGGATGAAAGCAATTATCCATATACGCGTTCAATCGCCACGACGGTTCCAAGTGAAACTCCAATGCAACGGCGTATCCCAAAATGGGATTGATTACGCCAAAAAGCTTTGAATTTTTGTCAACGAATTATGAGTAGGGCTGGTTGTTCGGTACCAAACTCGTCTGGGAGGATAGGAGCACTGGCTTGGAATTGGCTGGCCACCGCTACACATTATACTGGGAACATAGGCATTCCATCGCCACGACCATTTCAAATGAAACTCGATTGCAACAGCGCATCCCAAAACATGATTGACGCGAAAAGACGTTGAAATTTGATGAGGGAGTTCTTACGAATCGAACACTTCCAATTCTTGTCCAAATTTGAGGTAACATTGTCATTTCAGAACGAAACATCGTACTTGCGAGCGAAATGGTCCCAGTTCGATCTGTTCATGCTGTTGATGCACGTTCTGTCGTGCGCCTTGCACAGCTATGAACTCTTCACCATTCTGGTACCTTCTCTGGGTCTGGTGGTCCGTTTCTAATAACTTTCACAACTTCCAATTTTTTCTCTAACTTTTTGAATTACTCCAAGTTGTTATTCGCGGAGTTTCAGTACCGTCCATGGTTTGGGGTGATTCGATCGCCACGTCCGTTTATCATGTTACGATTCATACGCTCGTTAGTCCGATTCAAATTGCCAAGGAATCGAATCAAACAAATTATTAAGTGAGTTGTGGGCAGTGCTTATGGGAATGGATAAGTTACAGGTCTAGGAGAGTTTGGGGAACAGAAAGATCAGATCAGAAAGTCTAGGAGATCAGAAAGTTACCCACTTTCTCCAACTGCTGGGGTAGAGTAGCCATCTACTGGAATTTTTCGAATCATACAATTTCCAGGCGATCATCGCAGCAAATCCAAAATGTCACGATTTTCTTTATGTTCTTCATGGCCCTGTACGCTATCATGGGTGTCCAACTGTTTGGTGAGTTTGAAATCTTGCTATGAGGCCAACAGCTTCCCATGAGGTCATTTTATAGGTCGCATGGACTACCATTGTGTACTGAGTGGCACCGATCCACGGAATGTCACCATTGCCGATTTGGCGATCCCGGACACGATGTGCTCCCAGAAGGGCGAAGGTGAGCACCGGTATTTTCCTTGGCTGTTATTTCGCCAGATATCCTGAGTGTTATATTGGAATTCTAGGTGGTTATGAATGCCCTGACAATATGGTTTGTATGAAGCTTGATATGTCTGCTCATGTTGAGGGATTCTATGGAATGTTTAACGACTTCGGTTGGTACCTTATACTTGTTTCCCTCCAAAAAAATTGGTGGTAAATATTGAAAATTGAAGTATCCTTCGCAGCTAATGCGATTCGCAAGATACGTCAAAGATTGGGGTTGCATGTTTTTTGATTACTTTGTCATTTCCAGCATCGTCCCTATTCACTGTCTACATGGCAGCTTCACAGGAAGGCTGGGTGTATGTCCTGTATGATTGCCTCGACACATTGCCCTCATATGTTGCATTCTTTTACTTCGTTACGCTGATCTTCTTCTTGGCCTGGTTAGTCAAGGTAAGTACGCGTGACCGAAGTGGCTGGTTAAGGGATTTGAAGCACTAACAGTTGCTTCTCATTGTTCACTGAGTCATTGAAACTGGGGACATTTAAGGGGTCCATTTAAAGGTGAAACCTGGTTTTCCCCTGTTACTGTACATAAACTCAGAGATGGGTCATGAATGCGAAGTGGGTTCATCTGCTCATTATGTCTTATACACCTCCTGGTTGCCTTTTTTTGGATCGCTGACTCTTTGGCTTTTTTTTTCGGTAGAATGTGAGAAAACTGGATTTAAGGGCGGAATTATTGTGATTTTTATTACGATATTAATTAATATTGTTATATTCATTAACTGATATTTAATGTTTTCCCATGGGAATGAATGAAAGCATGGATTACAGCTGTTGTTGTTCCTCAATGGGGTTTGGTCAAACCTACGGTAAAGACCAATTTGCATCCATTTGCACTCTCCAGCTTTTAAAAGACAGCTAATTTTTTGATGAAACCCGGTTTTAAATGATGGTTGTGATTGTTGTGGGCATCTCAAGAGGATATTGCGTGATACTGCCCACGCTAAGTGGCTCCAGTTCGGAAACTGCAGCTGATTGCATTCAAAAGTGGCTTTCAGTGGGGGCCACACTTGGCAAAGACGAATACTCTCCATTTCAAGAAGTGCAGAAGATAAAGTCTCCCGGCGGCAATCAGACCTCTTTTTTCGGATTCATGCCCTATTCGAATTCCTTTCCGAATAGTAGTGACATTAGAATGCGCATATCGCCTTAACTACTGCTTGCAGTAGGCCAGTATATCTTAAAGTTCATAATTCTACCTTCACAGACTGGTCCAATACCAATGAACGGAGCCTGTTGGGTTGGTAGGTTCGGTTGGTCTGGGCGACCATGAACGGAGCCTGTTGGGTTGGTAGGTTCGGTTGGTCTGGGCGACCATCATTTCGATAGTCTATCCCCGAACCATGCGTGTGTTGGTGACACCTACCGTGAGAGTTGGCAATACACGGCTTATGCCCGTTTTAGGGGCAAATATAGGCTACCTATGCTGATTCATGACTTTTCTCTTTTCTACTGGATTCTTCTACTAAATCTGCTCCTGGATAGCAGTGGTCTACCCCAGCGATACCTAGCAACCGAGAAACCTTGCTCGTATTTGACTCATATAGACAATTTCTTGCGCCTTCTCTATCATTTGAATAAGGGTAATATACATATGTCTGGTCATTTGTTCAAATTGACAGGTTTTACTTGCAATTAAATAATCTAAAAAAGTTTATTTATGAGCACTAATACGAATTGTTGGCGGAGGTGGTGTGGTGGCAAGTGGCGCACTATATCACACGCACGGTCAGGGGTTCGAATCCCGGATTGATGCCCGCCTTGGCCAACCAAGCCTTCCATCCCTCCGGGGTCGGCGAATTGGTACCAGACTCGCTTGGGAGGATAAAAGCACTGACTTGTACATCGGCTGGCCACCGCAAGTCATTGTAAAGGCCACATACGCATTCATTTCGCCACTACGATTCTGAATGGGAGTCGAGTGCGGAGGCGCATCCTCAGACGGGATTGATTAACGCCAAAAACTTTATTCTTTATCCTTTTAATACGAATTGTTGGTTCAGAATGTCTTCATTGCGGTGATCACTGAAACGTTTGCCGAAATTCGAGTCCAATTCAGTGAGATGTGGCAAAGCAACACGAGCGCTTCCGAAGATACCTACACACAGGTTTGAATTTTCCTTCCCAATAGCCTCCTCTCCGAAGAATCTGAAGGAACTCAGCTGCATGGGAAATGATAGAATCCCTGTTCCCCAACCGGCGAATTTTAGCCGACACCCTCTTTAATGACCTACACTTTTATCCACCATTACTTGTTTGGATCGATTTAGTAGAAGCGGTTATTTTGGATTTTCAGCGCTTGGAACGTTTCGAAGGTGGATGGCGTCTTGTAGAAGTCGATCACTACAGTAGGAGTACAGGCAGTCCCCGGCTTCTTCAACTTGTAGGTTTTTTGACATCACTCTTTTTGTCTTTTTATTTTTCCCTGCCAAAACCTTCTGAACCTTCTGAGGGGTTTTCTAAAAGTGTTAAAAATGGATTTCACCTAGTCCAATGATTTCAAGCCATAGATAAATCATGACTTCGAAAGGTCGCCCGAAATATGGCGATTTCAGCACGTTTGGAGTAAACCGTCGTTATAGCGTCTATTCGGTAGGGGGTTATGGAGTGTTAGTTTCACCACTAGTCAATATGAGTTCAGTAAGAGGAGCATGTGCAACCCACGAAGTGCATTGCCATGCCCCATGGGTAGAATGGTGAGAGGCTAGGAGCCACCAAGACGTGAGTGGATGTCCGTCGCATTGTCGCGTTATGACTACAGAGGCCAACATAGTAGACGGTTTTGACAGCTGTTTAAACCACCTGAACTTATGAAATCCCAAAATTGGAAAGTTGAAAGTAACTTCAAATTTGGTCCTTTGTTGCACCCGATAGTTGATGTGGTCCCAATTCTTTTTTTTTNTTTTTTTTTGCGGAAAGTGAAGATGATCGCCCTGTCATTTTTCAGATCGTTAACAGTACAGTATTCCAAATATCCATGATGGGTTTGGTGTTGTTGAATGCGCTGATTAATGCCTCATTTGTCTATCGCCATGATAAATCTGATGCCATACGTAAAGAGATCTACTATTATATGGAGGTTAGTTTTCAAAGTTTAAAATAAAAATAAAAATAATAAATAAAAGTAATAATAATAGAAATAATAATAATAATAAATAAAAGTCACGTATAATAATGCAGTGTCAAAAAATTCATCCTCAACATGACATGACACCATTCTTGCATCAGTAAAGTATAATTACTTGACTCATAATGAAGTTTGTAGAGCACCCTTTCCTAGTAATCGGAGTGTTTTAGGAAAAGGGATCCTACAAAACTGATAATATTCTTGTATTTCAAGTGGCGCACTATCTCAAATAGGCACGATCACGGGATCGATATCTGTCTAGGCTAACCAAACCCTTCAGTACCCCGGGGTCGGTTTATTGGTATCAGATTCGTCTGGGAGGGTAAAAGCACTGACTCATTGGCATCGGCTGGTTACCGCAAGTCATTGTATAGGCCACCTACGCATTCAATACCCATTACGATTCTGAGTGGAAGTCGAATGCGTGGGCGCATCCCTCGAACAGGTTGATTAACGCCCCAAAACCTTAACCTTTACCCTTTTATTCTTGAATTTGGAAATCGACATTCTGAACATAGCGGATCTTTGTTTGGACCGTTGGAATTTTTGAAACCACTTATAATTCTTATAAGGTCCTTTACCAGATCTGCTTCACGGTGCTGTTCAACATCGAAGCGCTTTTGAAGGTGATCGGTTATGGCTGGAAGAACTACGTCAGGCGTGGTCAACATAAATTCGAGCTCATCCTTTGCGTTGGTTAGTGACGTTACCCTTATTCTTTTGAAAATGATACAGTATTCATTCTTCAATATAAAATTATCTACAGAGTTTTTACGCTAACAACCGTTCTAGTTTGATTTTGCTCGTAAAGGAATAGCCTCTCCCGTAACAGCTCTAATTTTCCCCTTTTCGGGGACTGTTTCAGTTTCTGAACCTAAACAATTCTACGATAGCATTTCTGTCTTATAAAAAGGCATCTGCCGTACCCTCGACCTCTATTTGAGGGCTCAATTAAAGTTGTTCCGGGACCATACCGATCTTTCCAGGATCGACCTTGAATCTTATTCGTCCACTGTACAATATGAATATCTTCACCTATTTTCAAGTGTTCCGTATCGTTCGTCTC
>UZAF01016197.1:92056-115828 GCA_900617895.1 Haemonchus placei
ATAGGCTTTCATGCGATCCTATCGTCTTGATTCCAGATTTTCGGTCCTGGCAAGAAATTAGGAGGTCTGGTCATCTTCACCATGGTGCTTCTCTTTATCACTTCTGCCATTTCACTTCAATTATTCTGTTATGTGCCGAATTTGAAAAAGTTCACGACATTTCCTATGGTAGACCTTTTTGGACTAATTCCTTTCAAAAAAATTCTTTCTCGTTATGTTTTATACTGCAGTATGTGCTTCGTAGAAATTTTTGACGTGGTAGAGAAGCAGAAAATGAGAGCAGCTCTGTTTCTCTGAATCTACCGTTTCTGTTCTTACTATTTCTGAATTCGGGATCGTTTCAGGCGTTCATGTCGATGTTCCAAATCATTACTCAAGAAGGTTGGACAGATGTGGTAGTCGAGATTTTGAGAGCCACTAATGAATCGATGGTTCCATTTGTGGCTATTTACTTTGTTGGATATCATTTACTAGTAACACTGGCGAGTCCCCTATCACACTTTTAGTTTTTTTTTCTTATTTTTCCTTATCTGAAGCCGTTCATCTCAGATTGTGCTCAGTCTTTTTGTCGCTGTCATCCTTGATAATTTGGAAATGGACGAAGAATTGAAAAAAGTGAAACAACTAAAAGCTAGGGAACAGGTTAGTAATTTTACCTTCTCGGGCGGTGGCCAAGATCGCTTCAAATTGTATAGTCGTCGAAAAGTCGTGAAGAAAGTAAGGGCAGTCTGCACTATAATTTAGTTTACTGCTATAATACAGACATTGAAGAAAAGAAATTTGATTACGAGCCAAATGATGTATGGCGTTTGTGCTGCGGAAAGTGCACTAAAGTAGCAAAATTAGACTTCAGTGAGGTGTAGAGTATGCCGCCTCCGCCCACTTGCGGACGTGTTGACAGAGACTGGTTGCAAGAAATTGAGCAAAGTAAGACCTGGCAAAGAGAAAGCTGTAGTATGAAATGTAGAGCTAACAGGAGAGACAGGTAGCGTGGGTAGCCGGCGGGTATCCTGTTTTGGAAGTTCTTACCTTAGTGATCCCATTTCATTTCTTGTTTGCCAGAAAGTCTTGTTCCACCTTGAAGTCCATTTTTGACAGGTGCACAATGCTCATACCCACTTCGTGTTGAGCAGGGAAATTTGTAGCTTACGCATTTCCCTTGACATTTATCCTTTTCTACTCTTTTCGCAACTTCTTCAATACACATGAGATCTTCCTTTTTTCGATTCTTATCATCTCTTCAATGTCAGTTCTTGCGAGGGTACTGTTACCGTTTAGAATACTATCAAAACTACTCTGCCATGGCGACTACGTGTATTCGATCGGTTTCCAACCAGGCCCCAAATGATTTCACTAAAGAAGGTACTGAAAAAGTTGTCACATTTTTTTTTGTCCACGTTCGAAGGCCGACATTTAGGTGACGTCAGAGTTTCCGCTGCCGAAGATCCGCGACTCCTTCACCAGGCAATTTGCGGATGATTCCGAACGGTGCACTTTGGAGAGCGTAAATGACAGTAAGTTTATTGAAGTTCAAATTAAATTTTAATACCTAAAAATCGATTTCACCGTTGAAGACCAGTGATTTTTGGGTATACTGCCTACCAGACCGTGGCTGGCACGACCACGGATGGGATACTGGACAATCACCACCTTTTTGATAGTATTCGGCTCCCAGTAACAACCGTTACGTGTGCTTCACAAGTATCGTGCTTATTTACTGCGCCACCGATAACGCACGAACCCCCTAGTTCAGCTTTATTGTTTAATGATAGGTTAAAGGCACAGTTAATTTTGAGGTACCCGTTTTTATTCGTAAAGCGAAAGTATAGATAGGGAATAGTTCATCGTTAGTGAAGAAAGTGAGAGAATTCGCCGATTTCGAGAAAAATATGGCTCCTCAAAAGTAGGGAAAATAGAGGTTGGACGAGGTCATCAGGACGGAAATAACATGGAAAGGGTATTTGGACGAGATTTCGGTTGTTGCGATTGCGCAAAGAGCTGACTTCTTCAAGCCAGAACTGTTGAGAACTGTCTTTTATAGTCGCTATGGGTTACGACAAGTTGTTTGAACTTCATACATGGATTCCCTAGTGAACGGTGCAGTCTCTACAATGCCGGTGAAACTCGTCCGAGGATAGACACGGGCCAATCTTCGAGCTTTTATAACTCCCTAACGAGGCCGTTTTCCGGCCCAATAGTGCCAGATGTGGTGTACGCGGGGGCCTCAAATTCATGCTGTAGGGGAATCTCAGAAACCATTTTTATCGTGAACTGTGCCTTTAAAGAATAATGGGAATCGTTTGGGATGAGCTGTAAAATAAAGCGGACCTAGTGCATAAAACAGCCTTTAATAAGGGCTAGCAAACAAAATATTTAGTAGAAAGATTGTTCCATCTGCAGAGCCTAAGTTTGGTTCGGGGTCCAAAAAATGGCAATCTCGGTGTATTTTGTGCTACTATGTTTCTTGATCGCTGGTTAGGGTGTTTACCCGTTTCTGGCTTCGTAAAAAATGGAATATTCCCAAGCATTCCAAGTATAACTTGCATATACGTTCCTTATTACTGTTACCATTTCAGTTGAGCCGTCCGTGAATCGATCGATACTACGAAGGGGAGCTTATATTCGAGCCCAACGAAAAGTCCGAATGCGGCATATAGGACAGATTTCAAGCCGTCACATTGTCTCCTCTTTACTAGAGTTGGTTCACGATTTTTTTCTGCGCTGATAAGAATTTCTCAGAGCAAAAAGAAATATTGATTAAATAATCTCATCTATAGTCTCCAAGGGCACAGTGAGGAGGCGCAGATAGCGACGCCTAGGTTGCTATTGGCCTAGGTGTTCTCCCTTACTGGCGACGACCTAGGGTCACCTAGTAGTGTTTCAAGGGAGTATTCGATTCGCTATTACAAAAACATTTTTCAATATAAGAATATCTGTGTGCAGTTAAATGAGCGCTTAAAATGGAGGAGGGCTATAATGTACCAAGGTTCTACAACTGAATGAGTAGTTTACTTCCTGCCTCGTACCTTGATCACGGTATGACCGAAGATTTAACTAAGGCTTCAATCCTTCAGCCACCTAGTATGCACTGAAGCTGCAAGGGCGTCGTTTGATGGGCGAACGGGTATCGTTTCTCAGGAGCGTCCTCCTTCCTACCCTCGGCAATTAACCAGAACCTACCATCGACATGAACTGATAAACGAAGTTTCAGCCCTAGTTTAGCTTCTATCTCCACCACTAGCCAATGTCCAAAATCTTGGATGGAATTTCACGAGTTTTCATTGCGGAACCAGTAAATAATGCTTGTTAACTGAACTCACTTTACTCTCCTACAGTCACACTCCTCAATTTTCAAGTATTCTTTTTAAAATTTAGATTCGCATAATAAATGATACATAATTAAGTTTCGAAGTCAAATTTCAGTGAATCAAATCGTAATCGAGCTCTCTACTGCGACACCAATCAGATCATCCCACCTCTTGGACGTGGCATGCTCAAAAGCAGTAAAGGAACACCCATGTGAGTAGACCATCGTGGAACCTCTTTCAGATAACACCTGACTGATCAACTCCATCCTATTCTAGGGGCTCACGGTCACGTGGATTTCAGTCGATGAAGGGCAAGAGTCATTTAGAAGGCATGAACGAGAACGGTGATGTCCGTCCGACGGATTCAGCCCCAAAGAAAGACCCGAAACAGGGTGAGATTGACATCAAAGCGCTACAGCAGAAACGAGCTCATGCAGAAATCACACGGTGAGCGCTTTTCTATGGATTTATTTTGTATATTCTACTGAAAAGCTACTACTGATGTACTTGGCCGAGAGCTAGCCAAGAACGTCTCAGTTCCTCTGTCGTCATTCAGATTTCAGCAATCGTATTGAGGAAGAAATGCGAGAGAATCACCCACTTTTCGATCGGCCATTATTTGCTGTTGGACGAGATTCTCGTCTTCGAATTCTTTGCCAGAACATCGTCTACGCCCAGTACTCACCTGAACGTATCGATCCAGTCACTGGGAAGCAGATCGTCCTGAAATACAAGCAATTGCAGTGAGTGGTGCTTTCTTCTACCAGCCCTTACCTTGCTCTACCCAGTTGATAATCAAGATACTGAATCAGACGAGAACAGTGAGTCCTACTAGTTTTTTGGAACGTCCATGCAAAAGTAGGGGAGTATGGCAAATTACCAGTAGATCCTTAATGGTTGGGGAAGAAAGCAAACTGTAATTAGTTCAGTACCTACATGGCACTCCCTTGTACTTCTGTGGTTTTTGAAAGGTGTCCGTAGGAAGGAAAAGTGGAGGGGGGCAGTTAGATGCTCCTCAATTACAGTTTGGAGATTACTCATGAAATGGAGCCTTACTCCTTGGAATAACCAGCCCCTAACCTTACCGGCTCTCTTCGTCCCATGACATCGCCTCTTTCACTGTATAGACGAGTCTCCTCCCTCCCACCCCCTCCCCCTCCCCTTACAGTAGCATCCTTTCCTCAATCATTATATGAATGTGCTAACTAAAATTTACTTCCAGTGACTTCATCGGACTTATGACATATCTCGACTGGGCGATGGTGTTTGTCACATCTTTATCGTGCTGGTCAATGCTGTTTGAGAGCCCATGGCCAACCACAGGAGAGAACCTCATTTTCAACAATCCATACTTACAGGTCAGGCTCGCATATCTCCTTATCCTTTTGATCGTAGGTTTTAACTGCCCGCTCAGTTTAGATCACTGAGTATCTGTACGTGGTGTCGATGACGTTCGAGCTAATGGTAAAGGTCATCGCAAACGGCTTGTTTTTCACTCCAAAAGCTGTTGTGAAAGACGTCGGCGACATCATGACATTCTTCATTTATTTCGTAAGTTGTTCTGAGAAAGTACAATGTTTGGTTGAAGTAGCCTTGGGAAACATGGGGTGGTTCCCGCTCCTCCCCCTTCGGATCGGATTGAGTAATTGCTTATTTGACTTTTTGACTTCTGGCTCCTAGAGGGAGAAGGATGAAATGTTCTAGTATCTGGTCAGCTCCTTCGCAGAAAGCATCATCAGTACGCCATGCGTTCCGAATAGTGATATGGCATATGACTGGTTTGTGTGAGAAATTACGGTCAATAGCAAGATACATAGGTCTCTAGGGGAGCAATATAATTTGCCAGAGGGAGGGTGTCGACAGCCTCGATGAGGTGTGATCCAAACCTGTTCTGATTTATGGGGTCCTCACTTGTTACTACCTTCCCTCCGTTGCCAGAAAGCTGGGGTGTTGTTATATGGCTCCCGAATAAAAAATTATTATAGTTCTGCCAATATTGACTCTGAATAGCTCTCGAGGCAAGATACCACGATGGAGCCCCGAATTGGAATCCGACCAAAATAATCAAACTTTTCTTGATGGATAAATGCACTGCACTACATTGACTGGACACCAAGGGACTGCGTAGCCCAAATACACATTCTTATGCCACTGCAATTTTGAATGGTAGTCGAATGCGTGGGGCACCCTTCAGTGGGATCAGTTGTTCATTTCCCAGAAGCTCTGTTCTTCACCCTGTAAATTAGTTCTGCCAGTTTCGACTCCGATTCCAATCCTAATCTTCATGATTACGTCTGATCGATAACTATCCACTTTCAGACAAGCGTGATATACCTATTGTGGATGCCATCCCATGTGGAAATCAACTCGTGGGCGCAGTTGCTGATGATCATGCGGGCGATGCGACCGCTTCGCATCTATACCCTTGTACCACATATCAGACGAGTCGTCGTCGAGCTTTGTCGCGGTTTCAAAGAAATTCTTTTGGTAAGCTGTCTCTGGAACTTCTTATAACCTAGGAAAAATCGTGCAACATTTCAGGTCACAATTCTGTTGATAGTTCTGATGTTTGTGTTCGCCAGCTTTGGGGTGCAAATTGTTGGAGGAAAACTGGCTGCATGTAATGATCCGACAATTACTGCCAGGGTAAGTTCAGCTGGTCGCTTGAGCGGATGTGAGAACAAAGGTAGCATGGAAAAGGGGCAGGCGGTTGTCTCTCGGATCTCTCGGATGTGGGTGCAGACCCGGTTTAACGAAAGGCAAAATTCCTGAGACCATCGGGTACTTCCAACCAGAATTTTAAACAGGCTCTATTTTTTCGCACAAAACAGAAGTATAGGTAGTCTTATGGAATCAATCTTCGTTCTTGGAGTGGTTGCTACATTTGGAGAACGGTTGTAGGAGGATATAGCATTCAAATAAAGAACCCCATCTGTACAATTCTGCAGGATCTCATTCCTTTTCAGGAAAATTGCACCGGAATTTTTGAGCAAAAGATTTTTGTCACAAGAATGGAAGTGTATGGCAAAAACGATGACAAACTGCATCCGAAAATTCTTGTCCCAAGAGTTTGGTGAGTTTTGAAATTTGGCATTTCTTAAAAAATACCTCGTAGAGAGAAATGGTTTTAGTTTTACCCATCCAAACTTGATAAACATTCAAATAAGTAGTTAATTTATTGAATGACTTTTCGAGAGCGGTTAAATTTCATCGAAGGTAGGGACTTTGGCTTCGAAAGTTTCTTGAGTTGTAATAGAAATGAGCTTTTTCTTTTTCGATTTTCAGGACAAACCCTCGTAACTTCAATTTTGATCATATCGGGAATGCTATGTTAGCTCTTTTTGAGACGTTGTCTTACAAAGGTTGGAATGTGATCCGAGACATCCTCTATCTTCGTCAAGGACCGGTCAGTTCTTGAATTTTCGAGAAAACTAGAAAGATTAATGGGAACGTTAGAAGGAGTTATATTCAAACTAGAAACATTGTAATAAAAATTGAATGAAACAAAGTAGAGAATGGTAAGTTTCCCACTGGTGTGTCTCCAGGGAAAGCGGGGACCATTTGTCTGGGGTAGTTTCGGCACTTGCTATTAGGAAAAATTTTCGCTCCCCCTGGAATCACATCAAAGTGAGAAAGGTAATGTGAAAGGTACCTGACTCTCTGTCTGTCTGTCTGTCTGTCTGTCTGTCTGTCTGTCTGTCTGTCTGTCTGTCTGTCTGTCTGTCTCTGTCAGGTGAATGAAAAAGAGAAATAGGATATTCGAGTTGATAGATGATAGCGTCCCAGCATAGATTGTGAATGTTATTAGAAAAAAAACGCTAAGGGCTGTTGAAGGCTACAAATTACTTTTGCACTACTGCTCCCTTGTTTTTTGATGCTGTGCTGAGCAAATATTTCCCCATCAATCCAAATATCAGCAGTTTTCTCAAGATTTCCAGAGCATGAATACTTTCCAAAAATGCAAAGTAGTACGCCCCTTTTACTTCTTTCCATATAACCAAGCGTTTTTCATTTTAGTGGGCCGTGCTGTTCATCCACATTTACGTATTTATTGGATGTATGATCGGATTGACACTGTTCGTGGGTGTCGTCGTCGCGAACTACACTGAAAACAGGGTAGGTTGTGGACGAGTTTCCCCCGGCTTCCATGATGCTACTTGGACAGACACAGATTTCAGGGCACAGCTCTTCTTACAGTAGACCAGCGACGTTGGCACGATCTCAAAGCGAGGTTGAAGATGGCTCAACCTCTTCATGTGCCACCCAAACCGCCTGAGAGTGCGAAGCTACGCAGTTATCTCTACGACCTCACTCTAAGCAAGGCATTCAAGCAGGTACGTCATCGCTCTAACCGCTGAAAGGGCACGTAGGTGGTCAGGAGGTGCCGCCGTTAGCTAAAACTAGGTCCAACTTTGAACCTTTCTGACTCCTTATTTTAGTCGTTCGCCATCCTCGTCGTTGTGAACTCTTTCACATTAGTCGTCCCATGGAATGTAGAAGAAGAAAAGCAAAGACGGAACGTTCTATTCGGTCTTACAGTAATGTCAGCCTTCTGCAATATCCTCTTCACCATTGAGGTAGGTCGAACATTTCGTACTGTTGGACGAGTTACCCTCCTACGTGCTTGTTCCAGATTTTGCTAAAGGCTGTTGCTTTTACCGTCCGAGGATTCTGGCAGTCGAGGCGGAACCGTGGCGATTTCTTCATCACCATGCTTGGTCTCACTTGGATCGTGTTTCACTTCCTTTTTCAAGGTTCATCCTATATTTCCATCAATTTTTTTTATTTTCCACCCTTTTATTTTTTCAGTGCCAGCCTATATAGCCGGTGGTATTAATGAGTGGAAAAGGCTAACATATACTTTTGGCTATATGGTGGTCATCCTTCGCTTTTTCACGATTGCTGGTATGTCTTCCCATATGGGCTAATAGCCCTAGATCAACCGATGTCTATGCGCTTTAGGGAGGAAATCGACATTGAAAATGCTGATGTTGACTGTGTTGATGTCCATGGTTCGCTCATTGTTTATCATCGCTGCTATGTTCCTTTTGGTACTTTTCTACGCGTACACTGGTGTCATACTTTTTGGAATGGTCAAATATGGTCAGGCGGTCAGCAAGTGAGTCAGAATTTCCATTTACGGCTATGCATTTGCTCCTTTTTTCCCCATTTCTTCTTGCCCTTCCAGTTTGAACTTATAAGTTTTTACTATTGATTATCTTCAGTTATCACTTGTTCATCCCTGATGGCTGTTTAGTTTTTTTCAAGTTGCCTTTCCAACTTGTGATTTTGTCTACGTCCTGTCTCGCAACTCGCACTGTCCCCTTAATTAGATTCTCAAAGAATTCCAAAATAACAACTGGTTACACTACTAGGGGAATAAATGCATCCGTAATTCTCAGTCCATCATCTGAGAAGTATCATCGCAAGATTGCTACTCTCCGCCATTTTCCTTATTTAAGGTTGTCCAGTGAAAGAACAAGGGAACCTTTGAAAAAAATTTAATTTTCGTGGCTTTCAAATCACTAATAACTATTCCCCAGAAAATACCTCTTTTTGGGGGAATTGTTGAGGAGCTGACGAAAAAATTGGCGACAGATATGTCGCGTTTCAAACGTGTACGTGATCTGATCTGTTCATTTCGAAGTTCTCAGAAAACCTTCAGCCAACAGGTGTATTAGTGGTCCCTAGCGGATTTTTACTGTTTGATAGCAGAAAATTCATCGCTGTTGCAGGCATGTCAATTTTCGCAATGGTCGTGAGGCGCTGGTCGTTCTATTTCGTTCGGTAACGGGAGAGGATTGGAATGATATTATGCACGATTGTATGGTCAGTAGCTTTTGCAGATTTTTTCAATCTTTCGGTGAGAGGGGCTCTCGAGCGCTTTCTGGAGTAGTAGCAAGTGGCGCATTACATGCGCGCATGGTTACGGGGTCGGATCGATGTCCGCCTAGCCAACCAGGCCATCCATCCCTACGCGGTCGGTTACATGATATCAGATTCTCTGGGAGGATAAAGGCACTGACTTGTACATCGGCTGGCCACTGCAAGTCCTTGTACAGGCTACATGCACATCCAACACGCCACTACGATTCTGAATGGAAATCGAATGTGAGGGCGCATCCCTCAGATAGAATTGATTAACTCTAAAAAACTCTACCTTTTTCTATTAATAAGTGGTATGAATTAATAAGCTCAGTTCCTTTAACGGTATATATGTATACTTGGATATGTGGGCGGAGCTTGTAGAGTAGGTGTGGTAGGTGATGCTTGTTCCGAAAAGCGTCTAAAATGCTTATTTATTGTATGAAAACTGTTAAATACCGTCATCGTTTGTAATAAAAGTATGTAGGTTCAGCTCATAAAAGTGCCTCAATCTATTTTTTGGATTTTTCAACGCTCATAGAACAATAGTTGTATTTTTTCAGTTGAAAATATCATTTTCAAAGTTGTGTATATGCATCAAGTCATAGAGGAATTCTATAGCAATTACCTATGTTAATTTAGCGCTCACCACCCTTCTGTTACTGGGCCGAAGGTCTCAATTACTGGGAAACGGACTGTGGCAACTATTTTGGTGCTATACTTTATTTCTGTTCTTTCTATTTAATCATTACTTACATTGTGCTCAACGTACTTGTCGGTAAGCAACTGAAATCCACCTCTGTAAACTGCCATCCGAGCTCTTTGTGGTTCAGCTATCATTATGGAAAATTTCTCTTTGTTTTACTCAAGTGAAGAAGATGCTCTACTTTCTTATGCTGATATCAGGAATTTCCAACAAGTCTGGAACTATGTCGATGCTGATCAGAAGGTCTGTGATTCATGAATTACCATTTGTCTCTAGGTTTACCCTTTACCCGAAGGTGAAGGTGACTGATTAGGCGTTGACTCTAACGTTTTAGCGTTCAATCCCTACCCGCCGAGTGAAATTTCTTCTCCGCTTACTCCGGGGCCGACTGGAAGTCGATCCGAATAAGGACCGTCTACTTTTCAAGCATATGTGCTACGAGATGGAACGACTACACAACGGCGAAGATGTCTCCTTCCACGATGTGCTTAAGTGAGTTCTGATAGCCGCCTGAAACCTAAGACTCCTTTACCTTACTGCTATACTTACAGTATGCTCTCGTATCGTAGTGTAGACATCAGGAAGAGTCTTCAATTGGAGGAGCTGCTACAACGTGAAGAATTGGAGTATTTGATTGAAGAAGAGGTGGCCAAGCAGACCATTCGTGCATGGCTTGAAAGCTGCCTGCGACGTATCAAACAAAAGCAGAATGTGGTTAGTTACCGTAGCTCCATTTCTGTTCCATCTACCGTACATCTCAGAGACCGGCTTCAGGGACAAAGCGAGAGTACGGTACCGACAGTGTTGCCGTTGCATCGGCTAAGCTGTCTTGCGCCTCATGTTCCACACACACCGTCTCAGCACAATCTGGTTTCTGCACATATAATTTCGCCCCAGGCTGCGGTAAGTCTTTTTCGGTTCGTTACTGGTAGTAGACTACGGTAGCTGCATACCGGAGGGTAATTGTTAAGCTAAGTATTTTGTAACTATCCCTCTTATATGAAGTATTTACTTGACGTGTCGGTGTGTCGGTCTATCAGCCTTCCTATGCGCCTGTGTGTCCGTAAAACTCCGAGATTACGATACAGGTGTTACTACCTCACTTCTCTGTGGACTTTCCTGAGGTAGTGTTACTAATGGTAAGGAGGAGGACTGGATAGCGCATTAGTAGACTCTTCCTCGCCTCATTAATCGCTTTCAAAATCCGTAATATTAACGAATTCATTCGAATGCTGTAGGTTAGAGTTAGGCTGTTAAGTAAGAACAATTTGATCACAATCGCCTGGTGACCTCTTTTTTTCTGGTTAAAATTCCTACTGCACATTTTTAGCAAAACTTCGAATCGTTTGAATCCCGCGAAAGCGTTGAAGAGGAAAACGGAAGCAAAAAGCGACAACGGCGACGAAATTCGATCCCAGAGCTAGTTGGCGAAGCCAAAAAGTTCATGTTTGGTAGCTTAGCCAAACGGCTCGAGAAAGCTACTGAAACAAAAGCTGGCAAGGATCGTCGTGGGACGCTCAAGCAAATTCAAGTAAGTATTTTTCGCATCATGACATCGATATCAGCTCCCTTGCATGAATCCTGTACAGATGCCGACATACGAGTTGCCTGACCTTGAGGAAAATCTCGATGAGGCTAGTGACTCTCCACAGGAACGACGACATTCGGTTGACACTCCGTTGAGCAACAATCCTGGTACGGAAATGAAACGCCCTGTTTTGTGTAATGTGAGAAAATAATGGCTGGAACTTTTATAACATGGTCTGACAGTTAGTTTCAATCTGGGGAATGGGGAAAGGAAGGAAGCAATTTGCCCCATATAACTTCTCGCCAGCCGAATGAATATTTGAAATTTGGCAATTATGGAAGGATTGTCGTGAATGGCGAAGATTGATTATTAATCATTAATTAAGATTAATTTCCGTGAAGAACGAAGACTTCAAGAGGTATTTTTTGAAACCGATATTAAGTTTACTCGGACCTGTATGAGTTCCGCTCCGGGCGCAGATCACCCCTTTCTCGAACTTCTTGTCCTTGTCCTCAAATGATCCTACTGGATGCGCCTTTACATTCGGCTTCGATTCGGAATGAATTGAACAGCATTTTGAGTCCATACGTGACCTGAACAATAACTTGCGGGGGCCCATTCGGTTGTACGAGCCAATTCATGCTCCTCAGATGAGCCTGGTACAAATTAACCCACTCCGGTGGGGTGGTAGAGAAGGTTTGTCTAGACTAGTATCGATTCGAATCATTGCTCGGACCATGCGTATGGGTGAGAGTGCATCCTTCCAGCCGCCACCATATCCGAATAGAACGTACTGAACCATGCTAACTATAATATTATAGAAAATTATGTAATTTACATTATATTTTATTAGGAAGCCCAAAAAGCAATGAACGTAAAATGCTGTTCAGAGCTACTTATGCTGAACACTTCTACTCCTTCGGTAGAATTCAACACCCTCGAGCAGAACCAGGAACTTCACCAGTGGTGGACCGATCTGTTCGAGCT
Source organism: Haemonchus placei (assembly GCA_900617895.1). Taxonomy (NCBI): domain Eukaryota; kingdom Metazoa; phylum Nematoda; class Chromadorea; order Rhabditida; family Trichostrongylidae; genus Haemonchus; species Haemonchus placei. The sequence continues at coordinate 104,451 of UZAF01016197.1, forward strand.
ATGAACAGCGACAAGCCGGAGCGCATAGCCGAAACCCTCGAGATGGAGGGGGTTATCATTACGTGTTTAGCGTGGACAGAGTTCATGAACGAAGTTTAGCATAAAGGGTACGCTGTATAATCATAGATCTCAGATTTCTAAGAATAAAAGTGTATTTTTAAAAGTATTCTGTGTTCATTTTTGTGCTTGATTAGTGTACGACAAACTCTCCGGAAGGGAAGTGAGACTCTGAGTTATCGTTGTTGTTGTCGAGTAGCTCCTTCCAGTCTGAGAAATGATCTCTGGAGGAAGTCAGAGTCAAGGCCAAGCGAACAACTTTTGAACACCGTCAGTATGACAAGGGATCCAGCTTCTCAATTATTTTCTCGATCAGTCTAAATAGGATTTCCACAGTGCTTCTGTCGAGAGTGCCTTGAAGGCACAAATCAGGATAATTTTGGGTAACTCAGATTATGATGAAAAAATGGACGGAAAGATCGAAAATAGTGCTATGAAGGTGGAGAAATTGCGTGAATTAGTCTTTCCAAAGTGAAAAAAAGGCTTCGAAAAACCGTCAAACAGGGGGCTGGACTAGAATGAGACCAGAAAAATGAAAAAGAGTGGGGTGTTCGGACGAGCTATACAATGTGTCTCACTGCGGACGTGTGGGTCCTGGTGCGAATAACAGACTATGGTAAGCAAAAATTCATTCACCTATAAGCATAAGTAAACAAAAAAACCCTAGTAACAGCAAATGTTGCTCATCTTTTTCAGCCTCAAGGAGTAGGAAATCAAATAAGGGATCGCGGCAACAAAAAGAACAATAGAGGAAAACGAATGGGAGTCAAACATTGCCTCATCACACGGTTATAAGTTGATTGTGTGTGGGTCCTAGAACGAATAGTTGCAATTGGTATTGTCCCGATACTAGTCTGACCGTCTGTCGTGACAGCGATCGAGAGGCGGGAAGGCCATTGACGTTCCCGCCCATTGAATTATCGTGAACTGTGCCTTTAAATGTCAACTGGCTCATTACGTGTGCACCATGCATTCGATTATATCTTGAAATCATGAAGAATGTTTCCTAACTCTAGTCTCAAACTGACGTAGTCAAGTTGTCGTCAAATTTTCCATTCCAGACAGCTCCTGATCGCAGAGGAACTTAAGGCTTCGTTACCCTAGGAGGAACTTGATTCCAAAATGGGTGCTATAGGGAAGTTACCAGTTACTGCATCACTTACTCTACCCCTATCAATTTACGTATTTGGTAATCATCAAGGGCTCCCTAAATAGATTTTTTGCCTACTACGAGTAACCATTTGTAAGCGACTCTGGAATCAGCGAACCACAATAAGCTCATGCGAATCATAAGGAATTTTACCATGTCCTTCCGCCGCTTACGCTTACTTAAATTATTGCAAGGGGCATTAAGTGAGCCTTAACCATCTTGACGGTATCAGAAATCTAGCTCCGGTAAGTGCGTAAATCGTAAGAAAACCTTCTTGTGCAACTAATCAGTAGCGAATGATAAAAATGATAAATTATTTATGAATTTAGCGCCCATAACTTCGGAATTTTGGGACACTTGTAGGTACTTTCACTAATGAAGCTAAAACTAAAGTCCCTGAAGATCGCTTGAATTATCAAATACACAAACGGAAAGTTTATGTACAATCCTTATCAAGATCAATTTGGCAATATTCTGACCTACAAATGATTACTCGTCGATGATCGTCTTCCAGTGCCTTCACGTACAATAGGGCTGCGGCATTGTTAACGTTCTGACGTCAAATTGCACTCGTACGTTTTCGCTCTGAAAACCGTTTTCACTTTCAGTTTTATTTGGTAGTTGTACTTACTATCTATTGTTTCCACTAATTTATTATAGATACAGTATTATTAACATCAACTATAATTGCACTCAATTTGCAGTTCAAGTGAGTGAGTAGCTCTTGATAAGAATGTTCTGTGACCAAAGACTGTATCGCTAAGCACATGTGTTTGATCTAGTTGCTTGAATCGTGCCTTCAATTCATTTTGGCAAAGAGCCATTGGCTGCTTTCATAGTCCGCCGGCCGGCCGGCGTGCGTGCCGGCGGAGGCAGTGCTAGCGGGGAGGAGGGAGGCAGACAGATAGGCAAACAGTCCACGCCCCTTCGAGGGNGCCGGCCGGCCGGCACGCGCGCCGGCGGACTATGAAAGCAGCCATTTATCAACGTCAGCGAGGAACTGGAGGCACAGTTTACGATGATTTTTGGGTATCTACTTTTAAAGGGTAGTAATTGTCCAGAATAGTGGAAAAGTAGCGAAAGAAACCCGAAACTGGGTTAATAATATAAGGATAGAGTTTTTGCGTTAATCAATCCCTTCTGAGGGATGCGCCCCCGCACTTGACTTAAATTCAGAATCGTAGCGGCGTAATGAGTGCGTATATGGCCGATACAATGACTTGCGGTGGCCAGCCAAAGCCAGTGCTTTTATCCTCCCAGACGATTCTGGTACCAAAATTAAGTTATTCAGAGAGATGTAGAACTGCAAAAAATTAGAATAATTAGGGGTCGAACGAAAATGGGGTGGCAGAAGTTGAATGGAATTGATATTCGGACGAGCTGTCCAAATGTGGGTGTGTGTCACTACATATAGCTGGTACAGCGAAAACACCGAAAAATTAAGAAACAGTGAAACAGAAAGAGGACAAGCAAAAGTATATTGTATAAGAACACGGCCATGTCATGGGCTAGTACAAATCTCGTTTGGCCCATTGCAACTTTAGGGTATTGTAATACCGCATCGAAACACGTACATAATCTGCCGTGTGGTGCGTCGCGTGCTGCGTGAGCGAAGTGGTCTGATGAGCGCATGCGTCACGCATGCGTCGCATGTTCCTTGCGTGCAACAGTCGGCCCGGTATGTTTGTGTAAACCTCTACAGTCCCTACAACGTCGTAAGAACTCGTCCAGTTCCGGTTGAGTACTTCGGCTGAGCGGTATTGGGACCCTTATTGCGCCTTATCCTGTCACAGGTTCATTCCAGGAAGAAATCTCACAAACCACTTTTATCGTGAAGTGTGCCTCCGAACAAATTTCTTTCAAATCCTCTGTACGAAATGCGTACCCTAATATATAATTCTATGTTATACCTATGACTTTCCTTTCCAAATGGTTCCATTTTCGAAATCAAGCGAACACATGGCACCTTGCAATGCATTTTTGGGACACGCCACGCCTCATGATTATCAGATGTTAGGTCTGCGAACGAAGTTAACTACAGTGGCGACAAGCTCAAGCGTAACCGACAGCCCTCTTCAGGGCTCTCACAAGGAGTCGAGGATGCCGTAGCAACATGCACCTGAAGGTATGGCTACCTTTCAAGCATGATATTACCGGATGTCAGTAATCAGAGTAATCGCGATTTTTCAAAGGTGAGACTCCTGCAGGGGCACATCCGCCGGTACGACAAATGTCCTCAGTTTCCAATAAGTGCACTGTGTGGGTTACAGACACAAAAACAGACGACTACTTTAGGTAACTCACATTCTATGCGAACCATTGACGTCTCCAATTACCGCCACCCGTGCTACCTTGATCAGTATTCTTGGATCTGCGAGCTTAACTCGAACAGCACTCATTCGTGTTAAGGAAAAGAGTCTGAACCTCTATTCACTCGACTATAGCTTCACATGTGATTGAGGAACAACCTTCTGCGTCCCAGGAAACACATTCCAGCGACAAACAAGTAAAAATTATGTCCTCCTGCTTCCATCGTACAAATGACGGTTTTTACATTTATAGCAGGTGCCGGTACGTCCTAATCGTCATTAACTGCACCTCGTCGACGACAGATGGTAAACCTCACCGGCGAATCTTTTCTGTGATCGAAGCTGGCGGAAAGCACCCATACACTGCGATATCGAATCCCTGATACACAACTCCAATCTTGTTTATTAGCTTCTCCAAACGTTTTACTTTTCGAAGGGCCTCTTTTGTGTTATACATTCGAACATATGCGGACATCTACAAGGGGCCAAAATTTAGCGCTGCACAGGATGTAGGAAGAATGGGAATACAGTCAGCATAGCGGTACTGCAAAACGCCATTTCAGGATAAAATTGGGCGAGTGTCACTAGAATCATCTTATTTCACGTCGGAAATGAAAGTAACCTCGTAGGCTATCCTATGCTGCTTCAGCACGTATGCATCCCATGGAAGAATACCCAGGACAGAGTCACAAGGGCAGTTCATAAGGTAAGAACATGAATAAGCTGCATAGGTCCAGCCACCGTTGTTTAGGCATGTCACAATCTACTTGAAGACTCCCTTTTGACTACATGCGACCAAGACAAATCTACCAGAACTTGGCAGAAGAGGTGGATTACACTGAAGGCGCAGGTAGGTCTTTTTTTGATATTCACAGTTATTAAGTACAGTTGTTGAAGTGCGGCATTCAGGTGAGGCAGAACGAGAGGACATGCTGCACTACTTTTGTAGAAATGGCTATGAGTCGCGCCGCCACGCTATCAATAGATAAATGAAATCAAACAGTTGATGCAAAAACTCACTTAATAGGTCCAGTACGATTCGGAGCGCTTTCCAAATCCCGTGTCATGGAGGCCCATGGAGGCAATGTCGAGGCAGTTCGCATTTCTTCCAGTTAACACTCTGTTTCTGCAGTACTGTACTGCAAAAACACACATATATCATTCCACTGAGATAATAGAGGTATAAATTAGCAGCTGACCCTTTTCGAGTACCTGAATGATCTGCTCAATTTCAGAAAGTCCGTAGGGTTGCTTTGTATGGCTTGGTGGGAGACGGTGTCCACGATCTTCAGCCAGATGCCAACAATGCAAATCCGGCAACTCTACATCATCCACGGAGTCATGGCGAAAGGTTCCATCGCCGAAAAGTTCGTTGAGATCGCTAGATGACTCTGCCACCTTCCAACCATTTTCGAAGTAGTAGGGCATAATGTGGCAAATTTGAGGATGACTTTCTAGACGCTTTTCTGTAGGAAAGCGAGAACATTATCTCTATAAAACTCATGAGTTCAATATTCAAATTATCTCGGAAGAAAAGGACCCGCGAAAAAATCCACTATAATTATGCATCAATCTAGTATTGTCAAAGACAATAATTAATATTCGTATCATCAAACATGAAAAAGGCGGCTAATGGAAGTAATCACGTGAATCGTAGTAAGTTTTGTTGATTCACGTGCTCGCACTCCATCATCGAGTGCGAGAAGAGGGAGGGTCCAGCTCTCGAATCGTAGGTGGTAGCCCCTTCACATCTCCGTCCATATTCCGCCACCCAGCTATCAAACAGTGCAGCACCTGGTCAGGAAATGAAACTTTTTAGAGAATTTAGTACTCACCAGTAGTGGCGAAACAACTTGAGCAGCGTGGGTGGGATCCAACTGCAAGGTGTGCTGGAGGAGTCGGAACCGTTGGCTCAATATTCCGAAGGTCGACTCAACCACTTGCCGGGCACTGTCAAAACAATTAATTTGTGAAAGCAATGAGAAAAACTAGCATTTACCCGCTGTGCTTCGCATTAAACCTTCTTCTGCTAGGCGGATTCGCGCTAGCACGTGTATACGGTCGCACGAAGCGGTACCCCTGCGCGAAACCACAGTCCAACAGTAGTGGTACTAAACTGGACCAACACTCCCCAGCTTCCGTGTGGGAGGGAACAAGTGATAGTTGTTGTCGATCAGTCTCTGGAGTAGTCACGTTTAGTAGTTTCAGAAACTTTCTTTCTTTGCTTACTTTTATGCTCGACCTCCGGTAAACTCCCGCATCTCCCACACGACCTGGCGCCCCTACATCAAAAGCGAGAATGCGGTAACCTCAATCCGCCAAGGCAAGGGGGATGATGGAGTGCGTGCCTTTGTAGCTACATCGCTCCAGAATTGGCAGGCTTCTACAATTTATATAAACATTTATTGAAATGGAATGAATTAGTTTTTACCTCGTTTACGTGCTTCCCGTCCATGAAACCCACAGCCCTTGCGCATCGAACTGCGCCTGCGCTTTAGCAGCAATTCCTTCAAAGACCTCCGTGGTGAACTGTGGAAGTGCCTCACCGAACAAATTTTGAAATAACAACTTCTCGAAGTGCATCAAGTTTTCGCTATGTACTACTGATTATCTTTTATTGCCTCACCCCTCAGGATAGCACGTGCCTCTTTATAAACAATGCCCTGCACAAGAATATGAAAATCCTTTGATGGCTGCTAATTGGTGAGGCATATGTCAGAGGGTGTCGCAGCAACGGAACGAGGCGTTTATGAAGGCGTTCGAACTCGATCGGTAAGAGCCTCGTATAGTGTTTGAAGTTGTGGGCATAAAACACCCTTAAGTACTCCTCGAACGTCCTCGTCCTGTTGCCGAAGAACGGCACGTGCTCCCTCCGTTCATACTGCCTTCGCCCTCGTCCACCGCCTTCCAGGGAGTTCCAGTAGGCCTGATCTAACTTTGCCACAGCATCGATCAAAATTCGAAGGTCTTCATCCATCTAGATCATTTATTAATACCGCTTCCGTCAATGTACCATCACGAATAAATATATAAGATTACATAAAATGTCAGGAAGAGGCATCAGCAGCCTTTAGTAACCTGAGTTCTGGCTCAGTGTTAGTATAAATTAAAGAAATAATCATGATTTTACTGATCACGAATCGAAGGAACTGTTAAGGATTTCAATCCTCTCACCCCTTTACTACATCTTCTGTGACTTTCTTTTCCTTTCGGAAAAGACATCACCAATGAAGAAAATCGCGAAACCCGGTAACGAGCAGAAGCAGGAGACGAATGCGAAAATCGAGAGATTGGAACGGGAACATATTCTTAGTCAAAGAGAGCTTGCAGAAACTCATATACTTTCCATGCCTTATTGGCCCGCTCGTAATTCTAATCTATGGGGTTGTAATTCCAGTTTCTGGACATTCTCCTGGGAAGCTATCGCAGAGCATCTTCAACCTACCAATTTTCTTTTTTGTTGTCGTAATATTATAGCAACTATTATACCGGAATCGGTTTGATTAATAGGACAAAACGAGCTTTCATCAGGAAAGTTTCTCTAAAGAAGAACTTTCATGTTGTTATACGTACGAGAATTTGACTCTTACAGTAATCAAACTGTGGGTCCTGACTCGAAAGAGTGGCCACGATGAATAGATACAAACCCATTGAGCGGCCTGACTTGCTTCCTTTCTCAACAACTTTCTAGACGAAAACTCAGCAAGAAGTCTGACGATGACATAACGAAGTAATTGGAACGGCTCAGCGAAGAACTGAAGAAAGACTTTGATTCGAGGTTGAAAAACAACGAGGAAGAAATCGACAAGAACTTCATGAACCTCTGAGCGAAATCCGAACGTGATGCTTACCAAAGGAGCTAGGTTAGAAGAACGAGAGAAACATTTGAAATACTTGGCTGGAAAGGCACGAATCGGTGGAGATCGGGAATTGGTCAATACCGAAGGTAAACTGGAGGAATCAGGGGACTGGCTGCTTTTATATTTCGGCTTCACGCATTGCCCAGATATTTTCCCAGACGAGATAGAGAAAATGGTCAAGGTTTTGGGCGTTCTCCAAGCGAAACCAGGTAAGGAGAAAAACCCTATAAAGCCTATTTTTATATCTGTCATCCAAAGCGCGATACAATTTAGAGAGTAAAGAAATATTGTGCTAAAAAAGGTTCGCACTCCTAAATTAAAAGGTTTCACTGGATCAGTAGAACAGGTGAACAAACTCGCGAAAACATTTCGGATCATCACAGTCAAGGACCTCGTACTCGAAAAGACAAGCATGATTATATCGTCGATCAAAGGTCATCACATATCTTATCGATCCTGTTGGGCTCTTCCATGATTACTACGGTCAGACAAATAACACAAAAAACAATAAAATATTACGTGAAATTCATACAATCTCACACCCATCATCCCCATCCCAAATCGAAGGAGAATAACAAAAGAAATTCATCATGTGTCCAATGCACTCACAATGTATAGAGAACAAAAAGATCTGACCATAGAAAGAATAAAGGGCAAAAATATAAAGAGGGGAATCCACTTAAATGAAGAACAAGAAAAACTAACTTCGCTCATCCGTCCTTCGGCTCCTGAGGTTTTCTGATGCTGCTACATGACACGTCCAATAATATCAAAGCCTGAAAGTAGCACGATCACATGGCAGAAAAGTACTCGGCGCACACATCATCAACAGCGAATATTAAAAATATCGGCTGTTCACTGTAACATCAAGGTCGTACTGTTTAATGCTAGCGCTTATGCAGAAAAAGAGCAAAAAGAAGTAAAAAATAGAGGACAAAAAAGTACAGAAAAACAGAAAGGCCAACGGAAAGACAGCAAAAATGCAAACGCTTTGACGCTTTTTCGCTCATAACTTTTTTCTTAGTAGACCAAATCGCGTGAAATTTGAATATGTTTGACCGGCGCATTTCACCCTACCCAGCACTATTCGACTGCAAACAGCAATATCCACATAACTAAGAGCAAGGGTTTGAGCGATAGTAGACTTCGCCATAAGCAAAGTTATTGACGTCTGCAATTATTCGCACCTTATGTGCGTTTTTCTCCTCCCTTTAGTGCTCGTACACTTTAGAGACGGCAAAAAGGAAAGAGATTCTAGAAGGGCTATCATCTGTATTTTCAGTTGATTTTGAGTTCAAGCTCCTCAGATTATTTAGAATATGATCAGATTGCAGGTCAATAGTGGTAAATATTCACAACACACTCATGCTACACATATTGAAATTTCGCATGATTCGATCCACGAGGAAAGGAGTTACGACTGAAAAGTACGACTGAAGAAGCATTTGACCGAGGACTTTTGAGCGCTACTGTAAGACGAAGGTGGCAATTTCACGAAGAAAACAGAATAAAAATAAACGAATATAAACACGAAACCACTGCAAAACAAGGAAAACCGAAAAAAACGGCCACCGAAGCTCAAAATGCACAAAAACTAGTCATCCTCGATTCGCGGTATCGATCGGTACCCACTGCTGTCATACACTTGGTTAGCACTGCCGTCGCACATCCGCTCGCCGCACGCATAAATGTACTCGCGCTTCCACCTGCGTGCAGGCACGCACTTCGAAGTATGAAAGCAGCCATTGGGGTATAATACGCGCCACCCATTTGCTTAATTCCTATCACATTTAATCATTTGTGATACAATTGTTTTCAGTTTCTATCGCTGAGTCAGTCGTATATAACTTGATAGAAGCCAATTCTCGCTCATTTTTAGTAGACGGATGGTATGGGCTGTGGCTGCTGTAGGTTTTCATCTCAGTCGACACTCCATAGTGAAGCCAACTTGATTTTGCTGATTTCAGCGCACTCAAAAAACAAGCAACCTGTGAACTTAACTGAAGATTTTACTTATAAGGTTTGTTCTCTTAGGATATATGCTGTTTGGAATGAGTTAAACAGATTTCAGATAAATTTTGACTGTAGAGGATTCGGACTACACGATATGGCTTTGCTCAACAGGCATCATGACGAAAATGGAGCCATTTCCTATGCTGTTCGTGTCTTCGGATGCTTTCTATCTTTTTCATGCGAGTGTGAAGAAAAGTTATCCACCGGAAGATATGGTCGCCGATGCCATGAATATGTTCAGGAAGGGTTTACTGTTGGCGTCTTGCCAGCAGACATCTCCCAGCACTTATGTTGAACCTTGGTGTTACACAGCCGATGTTGCTACTTATGGTTTGGGCGAGTGTGCAATGAACAACCACCAGGGAGTACCCATGCAGCAATCCAAAAATAAAGTCCTCATAACTAATGATATCAGATATGGAACACTTATCATCCCGTATAAGTGAGGAGCGTGTATTGAATGATTTTGATCTTTGATGCGAGCGGCGTATGAGGGGCACATTTCCTTTCCTTTCATACCCTTTCTACCATCTATTGAAACCTGGGAACAGCGATCCAGCATAAGAGATGAATGCATTCCGATGAATCGTAGACCAACTACCGTAGAGCTATCCACGTAGATCCCAGTGTATAAGGGCTTTTGGAATTCAGAACGCCATCCCAGTGTATAGAGGCTTCTGGAATCCACACACAGGTTTTGCTCTTAATACCGGCCACCTTTTTCCTTAACGTTAATGGTATCTCAGTAGAGCTCTACATTTGGTTCCCTGGGTAAAACCTGTGTCTGAAGTTCTCTAGCTCCACTTAAGTCAGAGAACTTAGACCGTGATTCCGCCTCGAAACCACAACAACTGCAAAATGGTTGAATGAACCCTTCGATGTAGTCTGATAAAAAAGGGTGTTGTTGATAATAAAGTATCTTTTGTAATGGAAATGTCTTTAAAGGGCAGTGATAGGTCTTGATACCAATAGGGAAAGTATAATATTACCGCAAACAGTGGTGTGGTAACGTTCATAGCCGACTTTGGTCGGCTTGAGTTCATGGTAGGCGTCAACGTAGGGCCACCGGGTGGAGCGGATTTCGATATCTTTTACTTTGTTTTATCATTTTGTAGTTAGATAGAATAGTTGTTGAATTCACATTGCTCTGTTTGAACGTTTTTCTGCAGAAATTTCGATACTTGGGAGACGTGCAAATAATGTCCATTGAAAACATGTTCAAAAGGCGAGAGTATAAAGGTAAGAGGTTTATGCGAGCAGATTCTTTAATAACCGTAACCTCTAGGTATGATTCACCATCAGCTGAAAGCCTTCGTTCCACGACACCAGCATTTCGCATTCGGGGCACCAGATATCACCATTACAAGCTTTGGACCCTTTCTTCACTCACATAGTCTGGCTAACATCACTGTAGAAGGCGGCTCATGAGAGCTTGTTAAACTGCACAGAATCAAATTAGTTTCAAGTTGCAAGTGTCAATTGGTCCCATTGAGGGCTTACTACTTCCTCCAATGGGACCAATTGACACTTGCATTTTGAAAATATTAGGTTGGCAAATAAGTCCTGCGACAAAATGGAGACCTTTTTTAAGTCATTTCTAAATTTTTTCATATCAATCGATTTTCGAGGAAATTTTTGCCGAAGAAGTCAACAACCTTCTTTTATCCTTTGAGCCAACCACTGATGCCATCTCTTCAGGAATGAGGGAACTGTGACTCGAAGAAGTAATTGACTGCCGTTTTTGGATCACATTAAGTTACGAATTTCTTCCCCACAACGGGATGCTCAAAAAGGTGGAGCACCTGGTAGTTAAAAGGGGGAACACTCCGGGAGTACGACTGATGAGTAACCTGCAACCAAGCGGGATTGGTGAACTTTTGACGTGGGTCTAAAGCGAATTTTAGACGTACGATGTCCCTCTGCAAGGACCTGATTTACGGCTTGATCGTCCTTCTCTAACCCCGTTGGTCAAATAAAGGGGATCATAGG
>UZAF01016198.1:13920-43876 GCA_900617895.1 Haemonchus placei
CAACAAGTAGATGTGGAATAACAAAATGTGGGAAGGGAGAGAAAACGCCGGTTGCGAACTATTCAACTTGTTAATGTATGAACGATAGGTTTTATGGTATTGAACCAGTGCGAATGACTTTGAACACCACTAAAGGGCATTTATTATAATATAGAAAATCGAGCTCCATAGGCTGATGATGGTTATGTAAATAGAATATATGTGATATGTAATGTGTCAAGTGTCATTGTTATTTGCAGATCATAAACAAGCTCAAGCTTTGATAGTAGGAAGACCTCCGGGAACTCCGTTGTTCAATTGCTGAAAAAATAAACAATTGACAGCTGCTCATCAGCACCAGAGCTACATATGTACCTGTCCTGAGTCGGCGAGGGTTCAGGACTCTTGGTGGCCATCTCTTCAGGGGGCTCCACTTCATTCCTTTGCGTTCCTTCAATCTCCACTTTTTTGACTGCTCCTTCGGAAGGGCTTGGTTTTTCAGTTTCCGCTAATTTGGGAGAATCCAATACCTCTCCTTCATTCTTGGCAACTTTATTATCCTCTGCTTTCTTATCCTCTGCTTTCTTTTCCTCTTTCTTGTCTGCTTTCTCCAAAGACTTTTTTTTGCTTGACTTTTTCTTCCCTTTTTTCTCTTTAACACCTGATGATTTTTTATCTTTGCTGCCTGACTTATCTTTTTCTTTTTTCTTTTCCTCAGCGCTCTCTAAAACATCGAGAGGATTATGATTTATTTATGACAAGAACTTAATGCGATTTTCCACATATACACGTATTGCTTATTTAGGAAAACTGTCAAATGTTCTGATTCCAGAAGGCATGAGTAGGAGATCAGGAACACTTTGCAATTGTATTTTTATCAGGAGACAGGAAAAGAGCGAAAACACAAAGTCCAGTATTCAGCCGCAGCTATTTATATTGCTTCCCGAAGTTAATGATTCTACTACCCTGTACATCCTCATGTTAATTGCTTGCAGTGAAGGAGATCCGATCCAAGTTTCCCGGATTAATATAATAATATTCAACGCATGAAAAAGCTATGATTAGACTTTAGGCCATGTCGGCAAGTTAGCCAAGACGCATTGAAGTTGAACTACTAGAACTGCTGCAACCTGATGCGATTATGCTTTAAATCTTAGAGACTATGGCAGCTGTTGCGAGGCTTCTTACCAGGGAAGAGCATCCACTTCTCATCGGATTCTTCGAACATTCAATCTGCTAAGGGTCTTCCCAAAAAGTTAGGAGCATTCGAGATTAGCTTGGAGACAGATTCACTTTGAACCGCCCTCAGTTCTTGCCAACAATCATCTACGTTCGCACATTACCGAAGTGTAACAACAGTTTCGCTGTTGACAGATAGGTATCAATGGAATTTTGTTCAGTGACTTTCGATTTCTGTGGTCCTTTAACCGCTATCAAATTTTATCAGCTACTGATACTCATTATCTTTGTTTCAACTCTTCTGTCTATAGCCCTTCTATTCGAATGTTCCGGAAGCTTGAAGAGACGGGAATAATGAATTTCCGCTGAGCAGACACAACCATCCACAGAAACACAACATTTATATCTACATACACATACACCACGCATACATACATACATACATACATACATACATACATACATACATACATACACACATTCACTTATTCATTCATATAATTTGAACTTGAGGGGAGGTTCGAATTCCTACATATAAATTCCTATTGTAAGATTCCACGAATTGCTAGTATGATTTCGTTAAGTGCCGCGAAACCACTGCAACTCGTCGTGCGAATTCGAATACGAATACCCCCACCCACCATACTTTTTATACAAGGACAGACGGTAACCAGCAACTACTACAAAGCCCTAAAAGCCTGAAATTTTGACCGAAAATATATTTCCATAGCTCGTAATTGAAGCGAAAGGGTTCACCACGAGGTTTGCTGCAGACATTCAAGACAAAGCAAATGAATGGAATTTCGTCAATATTAATTCAGTATTAATGAGCATTCAGGTATTGCTTAAGTAAGTGCCAAATATAAACTTACCGGGAAGAATTGAGTCATTGTCGGGTCCCTAAATCAAATGTGTTAACGACCGATTGATTGCTGATACCTGTGCTATTTGATTGGTATTTAATTGCAGATTATGTCACCATCATACAAAAAAAAACAGTTTGAGCTATCCGTGGCATAATTGAAATCACACGCGTTGCCAACTCCGTTTTTTTGTCAAATGTTGTAGACAAAGATCCAAATGGGCAAGTTGAGAGGTAGCATTTAAGCTATGAAAACACAGAACTTCATCAGCAGTATAACGGAGATGGTGAGAATCTAATCCTCATTCTGCCAATTGGATCCTCTGTGATCATATTCCAGTGTTCTTCTTGAAAGGAAATCGTAGGGAATCCAATCAGTAAAAGAAGTTTATGATATTTTCAAATTTCCGTTATGATTTTGACTATTAATGTAATATCTGAGAAGTGGGAACGAACGAACTGTGCTATAAGGCAACATACAATACATCAGGGTGAATTACAATGGTTTGCGAAACTAAGAGACTAGAGCAACATCGATTACTGTAATTCTGTTGGATGATATATGTAGCTAGTTGAAATCTATATCGTATCAAGAAAGGACTATACACTAGTGCTTAGAAAGCAACAGAATTTTAGAGCAAGGTGAATAGATGTGACATGTTCATTCATAGGTACCAACCACTCATAAATCTTCACGGTTTGTTCTGGTACTTCAAGAAGAGAGCTGAGGTGATGTAGTGGCAAGTGGTGTAGTTATCACACTATATCACACGCACGATCAGGGGTTCAAATCCCGGATCGATGCCCGCCTAGGCCAACCAAGTCTTCCATCCTTGCGGGGTCGGTTAATTGGTGCCAAACTTGTCTGGAAGGATAAAAGCACTGACTTGTACATCGGCTGGCCACCGCAAGTCATTGTATAGGCCCCATACGCACTCATTACGCCACTACGATTCTGGATGGAAGCGAGTGCGGGGCGCATCCCTCAGGCGGGACTGATTAACGCCAAAAACTTTAAACTTTAAAACTTTAAGAAGTGACCGGTTTCTCAAATAGGGTGTGTGATTTCAACGAAATCACCACATGTGCAACGTGATTACATACCTTCTGCAAGGTTGGTAATGAGTTTCTGTGGTTGATTATTCACTCTCTCTTCAGCGCATTCGACAATGAATGGTCATCGGTGCATTACGATCCACTGCAATGGGTCTACCGTGCACATCACACATGTGCTAGTTGAAGTTTCATGCTCGAAAATGAGGGGACCATATGGCCATGCAGCATGATGCCTCCCCATAGCATACTACGTCGACCGCCGGAACGATCACGTTCGACATTGTATTCCTGGAAAGCTACGTAATCCCATCCCTTTCAAATGAAAGTGTGTCCAGAATGTTTCTCACTGTTTTGCCGTACAGGTTTGTCAAGGCAGAAACCGCTTTATTGGTCGACGTTTCGACAAATCGTCGTCTTCAGGACCTGAAAGCAGTTCGGAATCTAGTGTTTCTNGGAGCTGTTGCAACTGGGCTAGCGCGTTTGGGCGCTTGGTCGGGTAAGCCACAGATCAGGAGCTCCGAACTGCTTCCAGGTCCTGAAGACGACGATTTGTCGAAACGTTGACCAATAAAGCGATTTCTGCCTTAACGAACCTGTACGGCAAGACAGTGAGAAACATTATACAGTATGCCCAGGTTTCAAGAAGACCGAACATGGAAGTTACTGAAAAATGTGTCCAGAATCATCATTGAAACTGATTCTGTTCTCATCCAAAACGAGCAAATGGCTTCATTTTTCAATCGTCTATTTGGGCTATGCTCCTGATATCACTAAATGGTCTCGCTGATGCGCGAGAGTCAAAGGAACACAACTCAGTGGTCTTCGAGCAAAGAGACCGTCACCGTGCAGTTTTCGTGCCACTGCAGTGCTCTAGATGGCTTGCCTTGAAGTCATATTGCATGTCATTGCAACTGCAGCTGGAGCTAGTTCACATGACTTTCTTCTTGCCGGTGCACAATCTAGCGGTCGGTCGACTTTACCAATAAACCTTTCTCGCGCGAAGTCATCGGTATACTGTCTGCGGGCCACGCTATATTAACCAGTCCGGTCGCCTGGCTTACGCTTGCCCTCATTTCTTACCTTTGCCAAGTGTTAGAAAATGTAGTTAGAGGGACCAAGTATTAGAAAATGTACATAGAGGGCGGGAAGGACATCGCTTTTTTACGAGTTATATATTCAGTTGACTCACCTACTTCGGTACCTCTTCCCTCCTGAAGCAAAGGTCAAAAAGTGTATATTTTCTGCTAAGAAACGCTAATGAGCATAATTATGTGCTAATCAACTCATGTTGAAATTATGTCAAAGGAAATTGGAGGTCCCCCAACTACATTATCACCTTAGCACCTTCGTCCCGTTGATCATCGACTTCCTCGAGCAAGCGCCAGTAACGTCTCCATTCGTCCCTGTCACGAGCCAGAGTTGTCCAGTGAATTGTACTCGCTTCAGGGACACGAGGTTTAACTTTTCTTTCGTTCAGAGCTTTCGTGAAGAAGTCTGACCATCTCGTCGGCGGCCCTCCTGGAGTTCGTTTGATGTCCCGACGGACCCAGTCAGTAACCGCCCTGGTCCGGCAGTCATCACTACATCATCCAACCCACCTGATTCTCAATTTCTTGGCGTAGTCAACGGCATCCCTGATCTTCGTTCGTTCACGGAGCTCGGGACTCCGAATTCCCTTCTGCATTTGCGTGTATAGGGAAATTCCGAGCATCGTCCTTTCCAAAGCGCGTTGAGCAACGCTGACAACATGCTCATCCTGCTTTCGTAAAGTCCAAGCCTTCAAGATGTACGTCAAAGCAGGAAGGACAGCAGTGTCGAGAAGGTGAGCGCGGAGCCGGATGTTGTTTGTCTTCTTCCCTACTCCCTTGATATTCTTCAATGCTTCACACGCGACGCATTTCCTTCTGCATAGCTCCGGAGCTAAGTCGTTCATCATGTTGACCTACCGACCTAGATACACATAGCTAGAGCACTCCGAGATATTCGCTCCGTTTAACGTGAAAGGAGCAACAGGTACCAGTCCGTTTCTCATTAACATCGTCTTCGTTAGGTTCAGCCTCAAGCCGATCTTTCCACAAGCACTATCAAACTCGGCCAGCATTCGTTCCGCCTGCTCGATTTCGCAGTTATAAGCACGATGTCGTCTGCAAAGTGGAGGTGATGTAGGTAGCGGCCGTCGACGTTCACTCCTTAGTCTTCCCATTCCGGATGACGCGTTATATTCTCGAGAGGGGCACTGAACAGTTTGGGCGAAATAGTATCGTTTTGCCGGGCACCTCTCTTCACGTTGACAATGGCTTCCATATAGAGTGGTGAAATCCTGGTCGTGAAGTTGTCGTAGAGCTCACGAAACATTCTTGTATATTGAGTAGGAACACCCAGTATAATATTATATAAATAGGTCTCATTCTTCTATTTTTAGGGGACCTTCCTTCTACGGCAATGTTGGATAGGACCATTCGAGGGAGGCTGCCAAAATATCACGACCATAATAGGCTGCTTAAAAGGAGAAAACTCGAGATGGGGATTGCTAATCAAGAAATGCGACAGCAGAGGCGCTCGTGATGTATGTCCTCGTCAGTAAGCACTTGGCCATGAAGCTCGCTCCGCACGAAAGCTTGACAATTCGAATATGGCGTTTGCGATTGAGAAGATGGGGCTCAACATTAGCTCTGACAATCTTCGTTGTTTACGCATTAACGTCGAGCTGCGGAGGAAAAGAGCGTTTCATATGGATTCGGAGAGGATCTGTAAAGAAGACCATAGTTTCTTCAAGGTCATCATCGGTGATTTCAACGCCAAGATTGGTGCCGGAAGAAGGGCGAAAGAGATGCATATATAGACCCATGGAACGGAATGAAATGAGCATCTCAGAGGCTGTCCGAGTTCAGCGTGTTGCTCACATTATCCATGGTAATTCACAACTCCAGAAACCCTATGATTTGCGAAAAACATGGGCTTCTCTGTGTGGAGAAAGACGTGCGAAGTTCAAGGAACAAAGGTCCATGACAGTCGTCAATTGTTATAAATTCTCTTCCCTTGCAAGTTCATAGGAAGATTCCATTATGTCAATTAGGAACACACCGGTTCTTCGAACATTTTCACGGTAGTGCTAGGAAGACAGAAAATTTTGAGTTTGTTGATTTTCCTCTCTCCGAAGATTACGGGAGAGCGAAGAGCAGAAGTTCAGACTGAAGCTGTTGAGGCAGAGTGAATGTACCGGGGACAACTAATGGAATTCACCTTGTCATCTGCAGTGCCCTTTGGACACATGCAGATGACAAGGTGAATTCTATTAGTTGTTCCCGGTACATTCACTTTGTCCCTGAGGACAGTAGAGAAAACTATCTACTACTTTTACTCGAATTTCTTCCTGCCTTTTCTATCTTTTATTTACCTAACTTAGGCAAGGCGTATAAGTCGTTTTTTCAGTTCCTCTTCCAAAATTCGACATGCCTGAAGGATTGTATAGCGCAGGGCTCTCCACGCGGGCTCCTAGGAGTGCAACGTGCTAATTGTTCACATTGTTACGAGACTCATTAAAGGTTCGCGGGAAAAACAAGATTCCGTATCTGATGTTTATCGATTCGGAGAAGGCCTAGTCGAGACGGAGGCAGTAGTTGAATCGTAAGTCTTTCATTTCATATATGTGTCGTAAGTTCCTCTCTGTAAGAAAATAATGTGCTCTCGAGAATACCATGCGTCATTGGGAGAGTGAAGACTTGGGAGAGGTCAACAATCGCTGCTCACTTCATATTGCAGGACGAAGTTCATGCGAAACGAATTGGTACTAATGATCCCTTCACGCTGAATGGAAAGAATATCTTTGGACGTCCTAGTTAGGTGTAGTTAGGTAGAAAAATCAGCATGATGGACGGCATAAGTTTGAAACTGAGCAGAAGGGGACGCGAGGAGGAGCATTTAAGAACATCGATGGAGTAGCGAAGATGATGAAGAAAGTTGCTCCCGCCCAGCATTCCGACACTGCGGCTCTTTTGCTTCGACATACACCTCAGAGATCAAAGGTACGGCAGGTTATAAATGTGATAGATAAGACGGAGGTCACTATTCAGTCACACCATACGGTTAAATTATCTTAATACTTTGCAGTCACTTTTGGTACCGGTATTGTTCGTTTCATCGCACATATGTATGTGGCACTTTGATCTGTAGAGTCGGCTGTAGGGGCAAAATGGGTGAGAAGCTTTGAGCATTTTCCTTTGTTAGAACCCTCGTCAAATTTTGTAATGTTTTGTCATTCAATCAGGTCAGGGAAGGCAGGTTCGCCATATTCTTTCTATATCTTGCAACATGTTTAGGGTGCGGGCCTAGCATCTCTTGCCCTCCTTGATTTTTATCTGCTTTCTAAATACTTGACGCTTTGGGCCGTCCTTTATACACGAATCGTTTACGCCCTAGAGTATATACCAAACTGTCAACAGTTTACAACGAATACAAAAGGCGTAAGCAATCCACTGAAAAGCCAAAACCTTAGCTTTCTTTGTTGATTCGTATTTTGGCTTCCAACTCTTGTCAAGGGTAAGGTAGGAAGCCAAAATCTATTTTTCCAACTCAGAAAGCTACAAGCAATCTCCTGATCTGCAAAGATGTGAATGAAATCAAATACGAACCTCTCGTATGGATGGCCCCACTTTTCGTTGTTTAACGGTCCTTTGCTTTTTTTGGCAAAGGAATAAAATATGCTGAAAAAATTATTTTATCAACCTTGTGAAGAAGTGTGTTTTTGTGTTTATCAGGCACTACTCATACAATTTATACAATTTATGAACGTGACACCAGTCGGGCAGCTCGACTTAACTAACTCGGCCTAATTCCTCACTTTTACAAAGTAGAAGATTTATTTAGAGAGATATCGCTCTTAGTCAACACAGAGGGCTTGAGTACAAAGGAAGGGGTAGCCGACCTCACCTGTGCAGAAATTCTGCTCTAGGCAAAGGCATATAGTTTTCACTTAGGTATGAGGAGGTGTGCAGAGGATGAAATGGTTACCTCGTGCAAAAAGCTAGGATGAGGTATTGAATTTTCAACTGACTCACCCGCCTCGGTTCTCCTCCTGAACCTCAGGTCAAAAAACTGTATGTTGAAAATGCTCTTGAGCACAATCATGGGCTAACCTCTTTATATGCGCTGTAGCGCCCAAACAATCTCCCAACTAGAGATAGAGATCTCTCAACTACATTATCGCCTCCGATTATTGACAGATTTTGCATTATTGACATTAAAATTATTGACATGAATCAATTTACAATATTATTGACAAATGACGAGTTAATTATTAAAATATAGACATACATAGCACGACACCATTACTCTGAAGTACTCACTTCACTCCGCACTACTCACACTACTCCATTAACCTATTCACCAAGTTACTGCTTTATATTTAAGAAGAAATGTAGAGTAGAACTGGCTCCTCCATATGACTACCTTTATCGTAATAATCATAAAGGTAATCATAAAGTCTTACGGACGAACAAAGAGGCAAACACACGAACCGACATACCAACATACCGACAAACCGACAGATGAAGTTACTGCTTTATAAATGAACCAGTTGTGCTATGCTAATGCGTGCACCATGCCATGCCCACTACCGCCTACTTGCTATTTGTTAGAGGACCAATATAAACAGTATCGGTTGACTGCCCATTTCACAAGTGTTTGCTACCCGCTCACGTGAAATTCACTCACTTCGTCATGCCTTCGTGACTTGTGGAAGGACGCACAAACTGACCCACAAAAAGACACAAATAGCTACCGCTTTATACATAAAGAGATAAGTTTTTTATGTGAGCACCTTTACTACTTTGATATAATGCCCGACTCTGGGAAACAACGTAGTTAGCAAAATACTGAGAGTTGAGTGGCATGATTTCATACTTTATCCCGCCGATTCAGCTGCGCAAAAGTTGAGCTTCTGTGACTATCTTCAATGTCGTAGGGTGCTATTCCAAAGCTCGAATCACATATTTTTGTCTGTTCTGAATGGTGGACGATGTCACCTTTTCCCACGCAGACGTAAACTACCGCTTCTGCTGATGTAAGACATTACTTTATGGCAACATCACACCAGTTGTTCTCCCATCCAGGAGCGTCCAGCGTCGAACGCTGGCGCTCGGCTCTGTTGACGGCGCTAGTCATTCTTTGAAACAGATAATATTTTCCTGTACACGAAATTTGACACAGGACTAACAGAGCAGTGCGAATGGTATTCATTGAAAGTCGGTCCTTACGCCTTTGATTCGAAGTGTCGATCTTCTGCTCTCTTTCTTAAAAATAAATGCCCACCAAAGACTCAACTGTTAGACAACCAAAACCTTGGGTGGTACTTACAGATGTTTCGAGCGGTGAAAACATCATTAAGAGATGTCGTCATCAATGGACCCTTCTCTTTATATCATTCTTTTTATCAGATACCATTAATTGAAAATTGAAAATTACTATCGGTCGGTTGAGTTTTGTTGCAAATGATATCGATCCAAGACTATCCTTAGTCAAGTTACAAACCTTGCTGAGAAGCGGTCGTAATCTAACAGAAAGAAATGAACAAAATTCTCATCTGCTTATCGTACTGCCTAGTCCCTATCATTACACTTACCACTCACTTTTGTCACCCTTCTCTATCACCCCATTTTGTCGATTGAAACATACAGAACACTCGAAGCTACATCGTAAATGCCAAAGACATTGGGATTTTGATCATGATGATGTTAATACGAAAAGCTGTAATCCTACCAAATTTGAACACTTTAGATCCACAGAAACAGAAGTTACAATTTCCTCCCAAACCTTTACATTGCACAATCCCCGCTCCCTGTGTGCCCTACCACCTGCCATAAGTGTTCCCTTTCTGTCGCTTGTACTCCTACCAAATATCAACGGTCTAGGTTCACAAGAACAGGATTTATGAATTTGCAGCCGAAAATTTCTATGGCTCACGCTGCGCCCCCAGCGGGCGGTGGTCATGCTACGTGCCATGAGTGTTCCCATCTTGTCGCCTGTACCTCTACCAAATTCGAACGCTCGAAGTCTAGCAGGAGCTAACGGATTCTGGTCAAATACACACCGACACACAGACACACAAACACACCGACAAACCTACGGACACGCTTAGCGAATTATGTAAAGTAAGAAGATAATCAACTGCACTTTGGGCGTAATTCGCCAACTATTAGTGTGATTGTGTATCTGTGAGCATATGAGTATGTGTGAGTGTACTTGTGAAATGATAAATGTGTTTACGTATGTGTGTATCTATTTATCTATGTATGTATATACGTGATGTATACGTATGTGTTTATGTATGTGTAAGCTTGTTTGATTCTATGTGTAGAGATGTTTGTAAGATGACAATGTCGGTTACTTTGTTTTCTTGTTGTCAATGAGCAGAATAGAAACCCACTGATATAACATATACTACCGCAACCTGTAACGCGAACGGTGGAGAAACATCGAGTAACCGCATCAATATCCGATTAAACTGCAAATGAACCTCCACTGTTTGTAATATAGCACTTATATTCGAAGTTTAGGCAAAGCGCATGAGGATGAAGAGATTGTTTTTAATTTGCCCATCAAATAGTCATTTCCAGTCGCAGTGTGTAACTATTCGAATAACTTCACTGTGGACCTGTCGGGGCGTTGTACGTCGGGCACACTTCCTGGATGCCTGTAGAGCGGCACAATCTATAACAAGAGTATACTTGAAAACAGCTATAACAGCTAATTCCTTCACGGTATCTTCGGCTGCTCCATCAATGTTAAGATTTTTCGCATGTATCTAGTCCAAGACGATTTTTCTCGCGGCAGAAAGCTGAAAAAAATTAGGAGTCATATACTATTCATGAATACTGTGCACAAACGTTCTGCCNNNTTTTTCGCATGTATCTAGTCCAAGACGATTTTTCTCGCTTTAGAAAGTTGAAAAAAATTAGGAGTCATATACTATTCATGAATACTGTGCACAAACGTTCTGCCTTAGATAAGTGCGATGAGCGTAAGCGATAGCCTGAATAAAGATTACATTCTAAACATTATATTTATTATTTTATTATGATAAGATTTTTGGAAAAATTGTATTATATGGTTAACTTTTGGATTAATTATTTCATATTTATTCCTGAAGCAATCATTTATTATGTACATATGCTTAGTTTCCTTTCTACTTACTACTGTATCTAATCTATTATTAGTTCCTTTATGAAGAATGTATCTAAGGTTTTTATTTATAATGTTCAAATCACCTGTAATAACATGATGTCATTCAAATTCTTAGTTTATACCTTCACTGGAAGAGCACTAATATACAATACTTATGAATAATACTTGGACGAAGTTATAATTTTTTCATCAGCCAGAATCATTTTAATTACAGATGAATCTAAAATTTGATGTCATGGTATATTAGCATAAATTCTGCTACTATAAATAGTGACGATATTCTGTTACTTTGTTCTTATATTTTTTTACTTTCTCGTTAATCAGAATAAAAGTAAAAATGTGATAAAGGGAAGGTAGGAATTTCGTGATTTAGTTGGTTTCTTTTAAAAACCTTTTTTGTGTTGGGAGTTGCATGAATTTTTTTAGTTTCTGTTCTTTTTATACTTTTTGGTGGCCTATGATATTGCAAAGGTTCCAACGAAATCTTCATGTTGACAATTTGATGTGCATACTCATAACCCTTTTCTGACTTCGCTTTTGCTTTTCCTTCTTCCTCTATTAGCTCCTTTTTAATAATCTCAAATGCATAAAACGGAGGTGTACTTTTGGTATTGAAAGAATCTCTAATTTGAGTGCTATGAAAAACCTTTCACTCTATCATTTAAAGAGAGTGGAAGAGGTGTCACAAGTAATTTGATACAAAAAAACCTCCTTTCACAGAAGTACAGATCTGCTATTATTCTCACCTGAATTATGAACAAAAACAGTTATACCCTTACCGCATATAAGAAATGGGTATAACGAAGTCTGTTTATTTTGTGTGCTTATGTTTTTGTTTTTTTTTGTTATGTGCCCTTTCTTAAATTTCCTAGTGGTGATCCCAACATACTGTCTACAACACTCATTACA
This sequence comes from Haemonchus placei, assembly GCA_900617895.1. Lineage (NCBI taxonomy): Eukaryota > Metazoa > Nematoda > Chromadorea > Rhabditida > Trichostrongylidae > Haemonchus > Haemonchus placei. The sequence goes on from UZAF01016198.1 coordinate 26,087, forward strand.
AGTAAGGCAGTGAACAATGTTCATGGATTACATATGTGTAGAGTATGTCGAAGGACCGTCAAGTGGTCAAACTGTTAATATGATCTGCTCGTTGTATCAATTGTGGCACGGCGAGACGCCTATATAAGGGCGCACGCCGCCATTAGTTGGTTATTTTTTGCATCTTTTTCTTCGGAAGGCTGCTCCCGCATTGTTCTTTGTTTTTTTTTTGTTTTGGATAAAGCGCTCACCCTCGTGCTCACCGGGCCCACAAGAACCCACGAAACCCACATATGGTATTATTTATTTTGTAAGTATATGTATATTCCAAGTCCGGTTACATGTGAAAAATTATCTGTTATTTTATAAACTCTACATTGTTCATTACACTTGTGACCTCTTTTTTTATTCCCGAACTCATGTAATAAATAATGATCAGCTTTTCTTACCTTTCGAAATTAAGTTGTTGTGTAATAAGTACCACAATTGATTACTTTGTTGTTTTTTTGACCGGAAATCTAAGTGTATGAGTGCTTAAATATATACACAGAGAGAAGTCTCCCACTGACTCGGTTCGACAGGGCCGCCGCCTGGAGGTGGCAAACCCTAAAAAAAGATAGAAGAAAAGTAACGAGAAAAAGGAAGAAAGGAAAGGAGAAAAAAGCAAAGGAATATACAAATAGGTAAGAATGACTAAGAAAAACTCAACAGGAAAAAGAAAGAGCAAAGAAAAAGGAGGAAGAGTGAGCTATGAAGAAGGAAGATGAGTAAGAATGAAAATAGAGAAGGAAGATAACAAAAAAGAAAAGATAATGTAAAATAAATTAAATAAATAAATCAAAAGGGAGCCTATGTTAAAGAGGTTACAATACTATAATCTCATATTTAAATCAATTCACTGTATTTTATATTAAATACTTGAATTATAGGCTATAGCAACTATACTAAAGATAGCATATAAAAGTAACTTCTGCATTCAATCAATAGGTCGGATTCCCTATTTCAAACTACAGGTTATATTTCAAATATGTATAATTTGCCAAACAACGGACGTACTAGCGACATATATATAATGAAATGTGAATTAATAATATTTTCCAACTTTGTAATCGTGGGTAATTGAACCAATCTATAAATGACGAAGTTTTGTAGATCAATATATCATTGGCAAAGCCCTCCCATTTGAAAAAACTTACAAGAACTACATGAAAAACAGCACAAACTAATTGGAAAAGTAGCATTACATTCTATATTATTAAAAGAACAATAGCAACACATTACTAATAATCCGAAAAAATCCTCTAATTATCTCATTCATCGGTAATCACTTAGAGCTTCAAAGTCGGATGATAAATGCTCTATTGTGAGAAGTGGTTGTGTAAGCTGTTGCATGTGTAATAGCACAATGCACACCTTGCAACACCTCGAAAACTGTGCATCCCGAAAACCACAATACTTGCACTATTATATTCTTCAATTTCGTACCTTATTATTTAGAAATGTATTGTATCAATTAGTAATAATGTTAAGTCATCGTCACAAGAGTTAATAACAACCAAAGAAATTGTTGTTGTTCTGTGTTGTTATATTATACAAGTTGATTTTAGGACTGCCGTCAACTTAAGGTGAAAAAAATGTCTTTCAAAAAAGTGAAGAGCATGTAATATAAAATGTAAGTCAATTTACTCAGTAGACTTATTAACATGTTAACAGAATAATGAAATAATTTCTCTATATAAAGTTACTTTTTATCAGTTGCTTAATACACTTTTTGTATTAGCTGTTTAGCTTCCTTTGTAAATTGTAATTTGGCCAACCACTATTTTGCACTAACTTAGAACATGATCAATATTAAGTGCCAGTAGAATGTTATTGTAAGAGTGAGTTCCTTTGGTTGTAGATAGCTGATTTTTCGGTCGCTTATCCGTCACAAAGGAAGCGCATGGAGAGTCAACAAGAATCTATAAATCGCACTGTAGTTTCAGAGCATTTGAAGATTTTAATGCTTCCGTGGAGTGCGAAGAAGAAGAAAACAAACCGAAAGTTGTAAAATTTTTCCTCGAGGATTTAATTGAGGACGTGAGTATACAAACATTCCAAAAGATTTGAGACCGAAATCTCGAAAATTTTTGGAGCTTTTATTTGCAGTTTGGATGGTCAAATTCAAATGAGTACAACCGGACACACTCATGCAATATGTACAAAAGTTTACCGAGGTAGGAATTTGAAAATAAACGTCTAGAAAATCTAAGGTATATTCTCAAGCATTATCATATATTTGGTAGTTAAATGAGAATTGAGAGCCTTAAAACATTCAAGTAATAGAATTACAGTGTGTACTTAAGCAAAAAATAAGTATCTACTGCGGTCAAAATGAATTGGACGTCGCAGAACTGTTCACGAATAAAGTTTACATAACAAAAGAAGAAGTCAAAGGTAAAATACATGATAATTTAAGGTCAATGTACTAAAGCAATTATGGCAGTTATAGAGGTTCAGGTCTACGGACCCAGCCATAAAACTAGGGTGGGATTACACGGATTGGGAGATTACTCCTAAGAAGAGCAGAGCATGTTACCAAAAAACCAGCAGCGTTTATTTGAGGTCAAAATTTAAAGTACAAAGAAAAAGAATATAATGTCATAGTTGGTATACCTATGACCAAATTATTTAGAGCAATACATCGCAATGGGGAGCTTATACTTTAGAAGACAGTGGAAGCAGGGAAAAATGTGGATGTATGTCATGCAGGCTGCGGAGTGGGTTATAGTAATCAGTGTGAATATATAACTGAATATATTACAACTGTCCATTTTTAAAAGCAGAGAACAAATGGTAACTTGCGATGAAAAATAGAATACCAAGGTATCCAAGATGGAATGCAACGACATTGAAAACCAAGGACGCAATAATGAAATAGATCAGAACTTTAATCCAGTGAAGAATAGAAAATTAAGGGGCTGAACTCCAGAAGACGTCGAATTGAAATTCACGCTTTGTTGATTTTTAAGTTATGCTATATTTTAATACGAGTTGTGTTTATGATTAATTTGTAAATAGTTATTGACATAATGTACACAATGATGTGTGTGNGGGGGGGGGGGGGGGGGGATGTATAGGATGTAACTTCGTATCACCCCACCAACTAGAATATCCTGAATACCGGATCCAGTCTACCACCAAGAACGGAATTCCTCATTCATCAGTGGATACTGGCCTACTTAAAAGGATAAGGAGTTGACCGGAAGATTAACTAAACATGATTCGCTTGTCTCCAACTCAGACGAGGCTCATCAGTGAATTGGGACTAGCGTATCATATAGTAAAATACAAGTTCCAAACAAAAACAATGGAAACATGTGAGCGCATGAAATAAATACAAAATCAAACAGGGTTAGACAAAGTAACGAATTGTCTTGAGCACTCAAAACCCTAAAATTTCAAATGCACAGTAACGACTACAATCTGTAAACCTATGTACAGTAGAATCCAACTATGCAACTCGTATCGACAGGACAGCGAGCTCACTTGTTGAATATTTTCATCATTTGATGCATAGTGATCCAACGGTACAAGCGAGCAGCCTAGTCATCGCTTTGGAACAACGCAGGAGTAATAAAAGACAAAGATCATCAAGTTCCACGCCAAACATTCCGGCTATCCTACATTTGCCGCCTGAATCACTCATCAGTGAGTTGGACTTCGTGCAGACCAGATGAGTTTGCAGTCAGCATCATGAGGCGCACGTAGATATATGTATATAGGACACATAGGACAATCATATTATTATCAAGAGCTACGCGAAAGCGGAAGAATTTTTTGCTCATTCAAGATACGAACATGAAGGACGCTGCCCATCCCACCTAGGAGTTGAATCTCAGGTGAGCCGAACACGTGCAAATTTGTGATAGCCGTTGACGGCAGCTATTGCCGGCAGGGCAACGTCGAACAAAAGTTATTACGATTCCTGCCCTGATTGTCAGACACTTCGCGGATTTGTTTTGCCTTTACTGGACAAGAAAGTTCATTAGGCTACAGTAGCTCGTGACAGGAAGAATGGAGATGCCTTTGACGCTCGCCTAAGACTATAGGTGATTCAAATGATGGGGGAGCCTGACGCTACTCAAAGGCACAGTTCAAGATAAAATGGTTTCTGAGGCCTCCCCCTACCCAGTGGGCACCAAGGGCGACAGAAAGGATGCTGTCGAGTGTCAAAACTCAACAGCTAAGCATAGTGGGAGTCTCGCAACCGGATCGCCCGGTTTTCCCGCCTCTCGATCTATGTCACGTCAGACGAGTATCGAGGCGATACAGATTGCAATATTCACTTTAGGACCCACACACAATCAGCTGGTCGCCGAGTAATGAGGCGATGTTTTCTCCTATTCTTTTATACTCTGTCATTATTTTTGTTGCAGCGATCCTTATTTAATTTTCTACCAGAAGAGGCTTAAGAGGTGGGCTATTTCGCTGTTACGAGTGTGTTTTGATAACTCATGGTAATGAGTAATTGAGTTGTTGCTTACCGTAGTCAGCTATTCGCACCAGGACCAACACGTACGCAATGACACACATTGTTTGGCTCGTCCAAACGCCTCAGTATGCTTCATTTTTCTGGTCTCGTTCTGCTCCAGCCCCCTTCTTAATGATCCATTCCCCTTTGTAACGATTTTTTGAAGCCTTTTCCACTTTAGAAACGACGATTCACGCAGTTTCTTCGCCTTCATCGTACTATTTTCCATCTTATCTTCCATTTTTCGTCATAATCTGGATCACCCAAACTGAGCCTTCAATGGCATACGACTGGTCGTAGGAACACAGGAAGCTATTGATGAGTTGCATTAGAAAACAAAGATTTTCTGAAAGCTTAATAGTAAATTGTCCATAAGTGTCCATTTTTCGACATGGCTTTTCTTGGACGTACAGCTCTACTTCTTCGGGAAGATCTTGTATGCATTCTCACACTGCCCCTTTCTCAAGAGATGCAATTTGCCACAGTGTTACTAGATCACATGAACTGAACTAGTCATAGTAGTTGTCACAGAATGCTCAAAGGTGCCCGCGTCAAAGACCTGTCATGGAAGTAGTTTCACATGATGTGACCATGACCATTCCGTAACTAGATTGTTTTGGCAACGCCTTAGCGCAGCTGAGACTCCCCTGACTTCGCAGATGTTGGAAAGAGTGTTTCAGGCCTAAACTGTACTCTGAGAAGGATTCAACGTTTTAACAGCAACTAGTCATGGATGATCCAAATTCGAAGCCTCCTTCTACAAGTTTTGGCTATTAGCCAGTCACCCAAAAAGAGCTTCCCAGTAAAAAGCAATACGGCTCAGGTACATAGACCAACCTGACCTTCCAGTTTTACTGGGCGGTTTTAATGGGACACCATACCCGTCTGAAGGATAAAAGCGCATCAATTGGCACTATTATGATTCTGTTTGTAGACTAAACGTGCAGTTGATCGGTGCTAAAATTTCCACGAAAGTCGAACGCATGGGCCCGCCTCTGAGGGAATCATTGAAAGTCATAAACCATCTTATTCTAAAGCACTGGCTTTTGTACACACGTTTTTATCATCTTTGCCATGATAATTGGATCCCTTCTGAACGAGCTGCACCTGGTAAACGTTGAGATGAAGAGGGTAAGCGGAGAAGTCGACAGTCAATCACGAAAGCCGAGTTATTACTCTGCCGTTGCATTGGCACTGGCATTCTCTATTACTGTGTAAGACACCCACTCGATTCAGTTGTCATAGCCGTGGAAACTTCCAGGAAGAAGAGATAAGAAGTGCCGGAATAATAATCCGGGGGAATCACTTTCCTGAATCATTATTCCGCAAGTTCTTATCTCTTCTCTACTTCCAGAGATCATCCAGTACTACACAAAACGCCAGATATTGTCAAGAGAGGTGTATATCAGAGGCAAGTGTCACAAGTTTGATGAATTTCGAAAGCAAGGTGGGCGAATTCGAACTCATACATTCGGAGAAGTACGTATCGAATATAAGGAGACAGTCGGCCATGATAGGGTCAAATAAGCAAGAAAAAAGGAGGTTACTGCATGCCTATGCAGCTTCTTAAGTAGCAGCTCCATGGATACGACCATAGCATCCCAAAAAAAATCCGGGCTATACGGTAATGCGGAACTTCTGCAAATGCATTCTAAAGGCCTAATAATTCTTTGATGAGAACGAAATATTTGTCTGTTACAGTACAGTAGGAAACCTAATGCAAATATTTGTATTTAGTCTGGGAGGAAGGAAGTCAACTTCTTCCACTATTGGGGTTTCAGAAAGCAAACATATCTCATGAATGAAATCTAGTTTCCCAGCAAAATTTTCAAACACCGTGATCATCATCAGTGCGTGCGAAGATAGACGGGCTTCTGCTTTCTATTCTTAAGGATCATTCTTCATATCGAAATATGTATATTTACAAATGACAGCACGAGTGGAATCTTCTCTGCAAACTTGTACTGCATGCCGTAATATTTTTGATGCCATCTCAAAATACGTAAGAAAGGTGTCAAGGCCAAAGAATAGAACAAAATGGAATTCAGTAAGTCTGAGGAAGAACGTTTGGTCACTTGTTACCTGAATTCTTCAGAATTTGCGAATTTTCCGATATGGACTCGATAATTCAACAGAAAATACATCATCAGTAAGAAGTTCATGCCAGCCATCGGCTCGGCAGCAGCAGAAGGTGCCCTTTTTTCACTTTCGTCTGGTGCTCTTGTTTCTTAGCGGACCTTTCGCAGGCCTATACGAGCAGATGTTCTTCAAAAAAATTTATAAAAAAAGTCTATAAGGAATTTGTTAGATAATCATTTCTTTGGCCTTCTGGAGTGCAGAATGAACCTCTTGCATCAAAGCTTGTCACTTTTTGTGGTATTCGACTTGCAGCGGGCTGTCGAACCATAATCTTCCCACCTGCTTTCGCCTGAGAGAGTTCCCAGGCAATTATAGCGCTCGACAGTGAGTAATACAAGTTTCTTTCGCATTGTGCTATCTTCAAATACCATTCACTCAAATCTTCTCGTGGTACATCTCATTGCTTGATGATGATTGACTCATGTTTTTATTATTTCTCAATATCACTTTGTATTTCATGTGAGTGGGCAGGAAATACTGTAACTATTATGAGATAGATCCGAATTTTTGCGAATTCAGATGAAACCCGCAGATATGGTAAAAATGTGACTTCCTCTCTCATGTGCTCCCTTGATTATCTCCTTCTGGACTGAGATCCCGAGAGAATCCGTTCCTCATGGGTTTAGTAGTCAGTAGATTTCAAAACTGTTGTCGATTCGCGTTTAGAACCGAAGAACTGGAATTCAAGGGGCCTCTTTCAACCACTTAACTGAGGAAAACAACCTTCTTGCAGTCATTTATGGAAGGTCCCGGCTGTAATTTCATCGAGTACCTCTTTTACGCTTCCTATTTGCTTCTTCTCATGTTCTATTATTTTCGGGTAAATTCCTTTTGCTTCTACTACTTCTATTATTCCTTTTTTCTCTTTTTCTCATTTTGTACATTTTTTCCTTTAGTTTTTCAAAATTTAGTAATTCTTTTTAGTTTCTGCTCTATGTGTTCTCTAGAATCCCTCGGCTATTTTCGAACATATAGTACAATTTTTTGTAGTGTGTAATGTGGTTCTTAAATAATGTATAAACAAGCAACCAGTAGCCCAATTCTCGTCCACCCAGTTTGTACTTGGTCCCCCCCCCCCCCAACAGCTTCGATTACCCATTAACTACACCCATACTCTCTGAGATTATAACACTATCGTGAAAACAGAACTGCTCAGTGGATCCTATGCAGATCATCAGCGAAATCAACAACGATACCATGGGAACTGCTTCGATTTGTCAAAGAGTAGTTGAGCAAGCAAAGGACGGTCCAGGTCCAAAAATTAGTGATTCTAAGCGAAGCATCGTAAAATATCTGCCTGCTCCAGACTGTTTAGACTTCCTCGTTAGTTCGAAGGAATGAAGGTGGTATAAGAAGTTTAGATATTGACCCATTAGGGCCACTTGCTTCCATTTGTATAAGATTAACAGCAAGTGCACCTGGTAACATCTCAAAAAAGGACAATTACTGTAGATGGATATCTGAGCCTCACCGCACAGGTCGACTGCCCTAAATGTGAGTTCTCTATCAATTACTGACTTCGCCACAGTAGTTTACACCCTTTAATCTTTCTCTGTAGGTCGAAGTAGTGCTGGATCGGATGGCTTCTTGAATGGTTTTTGTCTTTTCTGTTTTCTGGCTCTGAAAAATGTGAGGGCGCCGAAAAATAAACAGAAAAATAGAATAGAAAAAAAGAAAAATAATGAAGTATTGTCAAAGTCTCGGTTTGTGCGTTTGAAAGGAAACTGTCTATTAGAGGAGTCATACCGCTCCCTCCATGATTCTCGCCTGATCCCTCCTGTTTTCAAAAAGGGCTGACAGAAAACGTCTATTCTGAAGGTCGACTGGTGGATTGGAACCGTTGCCTTGACCACATTCTCAGCAATGATCATTCCCTTGATAAAATATCTCATGCCCTATTCCTATCCGTGTGGGAGGAATTTCAGTAATGCTACAGGTTCCTTTAAGAATAGGGCCAGGGAAGGGGCTCTGCCAACTTGCCTTACACACGTATGGTTTCTTGCTGTAGCGATTCTCAAACTAGGAACCTCCTCGCTTCTATTCCTTGAATGATAATGGTCACCTTATGAGCAGAAGATTCATTTGGTGGATAAAAACTCTGGCTTGGAGGCTGACAGAATTGTCGGGACTAAATTCGCCCTCGAACGTCACAACGATTCTGGATATGGATGGGCAAAGGGAGATGGCTGAATTCGAATCCAGGAGCAATCCAAAATAGGATAGCAACAGCAACTCATTAGCCACATCAGAAAATTACACGAATTCGATTCGTTAGCGCCTTTCCTGGCGCACATCTTCCCCCAGACACTTTATTTGCACATCGAACAACACATCGTGGTACGTACGACCAGTGTCGGGTTTCTCCCGCTCCACCCACATTCACCGCCAACTATTCCCCACACCCAATTCCTTTGTATCTTCTCGTGGATCGTTTTTGCGCCCAGACTGACCTCTTGTTCCTCTCTGAAGCCACGTAAAAACGACTATCTAACGATATCGCACATACGAACAGAATTATCTAATCGTCGAATCTATTGGATCGCGCTTTGTGGCCTTCCTCATCTTTCATCGAATGCCGACCGCCGCCTAGCTAACCGCTCCCCACACAGTGCGAAAAACGCCATTTCCGTCCCCCCGGTCGGTCCTGCTCATCGTTGCTGTCATTTTCTCTCGACGACAATATGCGTAGGTGTGAATAGCGGAAATTATGCCCTTGTCGAACAGCCTGACTCAGCCCAGCAAACGACATTATGACCGTTAGAAGGGAACAGCCGTGCTGTCGCTCTCGACATTTCGATGTCACAACAGTGCCGGAAGACTGGCCGTTCGATTTGAAAGCGTTTGCACTTTTTCATCAGAGGACCGCTCCGACCTCTCGCCACTATGTGTTTACGGAAGCGCAAATCATTCGTCGTGATTCAGACTCGGGCGTTCCCAGTTATCAGTCAGAAATGCTAACAATGCTGTTGTTGTTGTTCTGTTGTTTTCCTTCTTATCAAAGGGTCAGTAATAGGCAAATAGATGGACGCGACGTACATATGCCCCCGCACCCGAATGTACAGCAGCGATGGTGATTGTGGTGATTTAATGGATTTTTCCGATCGGCACCCTCGCCCCACACTTCGATCCGTTCTGGAAAATGATACCCTCTATGTACTAGTCAGAATGTCGTCAGCGAAAGGACGAATCGTCCCTTTTACCACGCAGTTCCTGTATGTTTGCTTTTCCTTTCAACATCGAGAAAGTGATGATGGGGGGAACCATTGAGTGAGTCACACGTGAAGAGCACCCCTTGAAATGGGCGTATTCAGTGTCGTGGCTGTTCAAAGAGGTGACGATAGGCCGTGCAGGCAACCAGGTCGTTGCCCGCCCAAGCACCTACGGCGATAGCGGCAGCAGTTCAACTCTTCATAATCCCCACACCCATCAATTTCTGTTACAATGCGATTTGCATGAATTGTACAGAGGACCGTGCCGAATAGCTAAGTAGGGCCCAAGTCCTGTGGCGTGCACAGATTGCCCTCTTCCTCTCTTCCTGGTCCACCATCCGGGGACCTCAACCAACTTGCTTCCCTCCTTTTGCTTCAGTTGAATTTTGAAGCTTACTTCTGCCTCAGAAGAATTATGAATCTTTCCTAATTCGATCTTTGAAGCTCGGATCCCTCTCTATCTCATTGTGACGTTCCTGTTCATTGATTGCTTAATGCGTAATAAGCCGGTATGGCTGTTTGGATCGGTGTTCTTCAGAAATCTAGTTTCAAAGGGCTGTATCTCAGATCCTGCTCTATTAGAAACACATGCACCCTATCATAAACTTTCCGATTTTACGTGATGGGATTTCGTACGAAAAAGGAAGAGATTTGTTACGGACAACCATAATCCCGAATAACTCCGATCGTCGACCGCCAGCGATCCTTTCTGGTCCTCTTTTTTCCTGTGAGATTCCTCTGAGTATTAAAAACGCCGGATCTGGGTTGAACACAGTAGATTACATCCCCTGTACGTATGACCCGTTGCATGACAATCCTTTGCTTTTTCTCGACCAATTCCTGCTTTCTTCTATGAGCCAAGCTGGTGGTGGCAACCGCCGTTTTTGGGTCCACAAGTGCGTTGCTTAATAATCTGATAATCCCAACATTTGCGGTACAGCCATCTCATAATTTCACTCTTTTGGTTGGTGACGGTGGATCTATTCATTCCGTTCTATCAAAATCGTAAGTCCTTCTGTCTTAAAGAGGAGCCGGAGGGGATTTGGACTCTTTCTTCGCTGCACTTACTTCCTATATGACTCCTTTACTACTATTTGACTTTTACTTCAATTACTACTTACAACTGCTTACTATACAACTATTTGACTAGCTCAATCAAATCTCATAAGCTTCTAGTTATTTTGGCTGGAAATTTGGTATTTATGCTAAAGAAAGTTCGTAAACAATTAAAGTTGTTTTTCAATTATTCGAATGGCAAGTAATTCATCAAATCGTAAAAATTTGGAGTAGAAATCGCGCTTCTTCCCATCACAGTTACAAGCGATGGATTTAAAACGTTTCCTTGGGTGACTGTCCTAAATTCAAATGGACTGGTCCTCACATCCTGTCTTGTGGGTCCGTCGCCAACCATACCACCTCTACCATTGATAAAATGATTGCTTTTTAAAGATCGTATTTTTACCGAATTCGTTGAATTTTGTAGCCCCATCAAATTAGAACCAATTAGACGTTTATCTAGGTGGAATCAGATTGTTTTCTTTGTTCTGAGAAAATGCAAAGAAGTCAACTACGATGATATGTTTATTCGGAATTCATTTTGACCGAGATCCCTTATGTTCCCTTGGCTCTTCGCCTTTTGAACTGTACTCAGGCGTATCTATCGGGAAAATACATTATCTCAGCACATTCACTGTTTGACAGTGGCAATTTCGACCAACCAAGGTATCCTCTTAGTTTCACACATTAGTTCCTGTATTCAAAGAAACCCATCCATTTGGTGAAAGCCATCGTAGGCCCCAGTTAGATGATCGTTCACATTTTTTTGGAGCCGCCCAAGGTACATCAGTCATCTGTTTGCTTGCCCAGGTATGACGAGGAAGTGCCCTTTTCAAGAAGATGTCGTTATCGGTATGGGTGCGTTAGATAGAAAGATAGAAGTGTTAAAATTACGATCCCAAGCAAGTATGATAGTGACCGTAGTGTTCGATATTTCTCTTTCGCTTGGGTAGTTTTTCGTCTCATTGTTAATTTGCAACATAATTCTGAATGGGTTCAAATAGTACGGCAGAACCTCCATCAGTCGGGCTCAGGCATGCGCCCACACATCTTACTTGTAGGCAAAGGTAGGAGGATTAAGAAGGGCCAAAAATACACCCACTGCTGAACTACTGCATTTACCTTTCTATATAACTGACACCATGAACCTGCTGGCAGCTTTTGATAGCTTCAAATAAAGGAAGGCATCGGCTCTGCCTGCTTCCCAAATCATGACTCTCAGCATTCTTCGCCGACAATCAGATGATCCCTTATGGCTCGAGCAGTGTTTTGGCTATCGAATCATCTTAACACCTGAACTGGCAACGATAGCGCTTGAGATATGGAAGTGGTAAGATATTATATCTGCATCTTATCAGTGGTAGTAATGGAAGTTTGTGGGAATGTCACAAGGGCTACGATGATCATTGAAGGCTCGACACTTTTGTCATTCGCGTTCGATTATTTCGCACCGTTTGGCCGTCTATTAATGCAGCGTTGCATTCAAAGAACATTCCTGTGAAATATAAGTTTTCAGTTGTTAGAACATCGTTGTCTTCTTGGTTTTTATGTACATAAATGGCCCATGCCATCAAAGCATTCCTTAATCTCCAGTGGTGGGTGTTTAATGGTAATTGGCGGATTCACTAGGAGTAATCACTTAAGGAACAGGCTGACCCCGCTCGCTCTCTCTTTCTTGTAGGCTTTGAAGCAAGAATGAAAGTCGAACCCAGGAAGTATTCGAAAAAGAGATTTATTAACGTCAGAGAACTCATCCTTTTATCCGCTTTCTTTCTCAATTGTCTTTGCTGATTTCATGAAGCCGGTTGCAAGACGTTTACCGAAGGGATGCCCACGGCAGACTTTTCACGCCACTTTACCTAGTTCACAAATCTGTTGGAAATTTCAGCCAAGCCTACTAGCCTATTTCGAATTTGGGAGTGTTGGAGCGTTGATTCTTCGTCAGTGGTTCGAACCCTCTACACTTTGTCTCATGCCATTGTTTGAACATATTATTAGCGTCGTCGAAGCGGCGTGCATTAGCGGCTTTCGGACGGCATGTTTTCTCGGGCTGCAGTACGATTTCAATGAACGCCCACAGCCTAGCCATTGCTCATCGTCATCATTTCAACGATTATCGCCCATCAGCCAATGGCTCGACTCTGTGCCACAGTCAACAGCGGCCACATCATATTCGACTGCATTTTTGCTCTTTAAATGAAGCCAGAGTCAATGTATGGGTTGGAGAGCTTCTTGAGCTAGCTTCATCTTCAATGCCGTAACAACCATCCCTCCCGATCATCCTAACAAAGGAATGAATGTTATTTGAATAGCACTTTTCGTTCAGGACCCCTTCTACTCATTTACGACTCTCATTTCCTTTTATATCTCGATATGTTCAGTCAACATACATACCTACATGTATGGCCCATGTACAGTATATTTTGAAGGCGTAGGGAATCGTTTAGTGCCTGTAAAATAGAATTCGATGTGTCCACTGTCGAAAAATGATTGAATGCCGACTTCGGCTATTGTATGTCCAAGGAGAAAAACCTTCGATTTTCTTGCCCTTTTAGATTCCCAACGACACGTAAGCTGCTGGTGGGGGAAATCCCACTGCAGTAACAGCTGTAACGGGTCGGGAGGGAAAAGGGTAATGGCTCCCACTTTATAACCCCTATGATGTTTCATCAACAATTCAGATCCCTCAATGAATGAGGTAGAGTTTCAGCTGCCAGGAATGCTGGATCTACGATGATATTAGCTCTTTTGGTGTTTGAATGGCAACATGTACGGTGCCCACACCCTAGGGGTAACTATACTGGACATACATATGGAAATTTGTGGGGGCACCAGAAAGACCGCAATGGTTGGTGGAGACGGTGATGACCGTGATCCATACCTCGGTTCGTTTCGCGGTTCTTCTCTACGCCTCACAAACGATACCTGTAGAAACTAGGACTAACAGGGAATTGTTCAATAAACTACAGTGGTGGCCAGTCAGAGATTATTTAGAAAACTACCTACCCAGATATACCGGCGTGAATATCACGTCGCAGGGCTTAGTGGAATCTTATGGGTCTTTTTCCAGCTCTAGTCCCCAGCTCCAAACGCAAAGTGGTCAGATAGTTGNGATTATTTAGAAAACTACCTACCCAGATATACCGGCGTGAATATCACGTCGCAGGGCTTGTAGTGGAATCTTATGGGTCTTTTTATTCACGTTAGTCCCCAGCTCCAAACGCAAAGTGGTCAGATAGTTGCAAAATAAATCATTGTTATAATCGTAGTAGATCCTGCTTGGGAAGCTAATAAAAGAGTCGAAACCTTCATTGAAGCATTAGGTGTATCGGATCCCGAAGAGAGGTGACATCGTACTGTCAGTTACTGCGCTCGCTTCGCCCATTTCTTTTAGGAATATAGTCTGTTACGCATTTTATCTCCATTATTCAGATGATGCATCAAAAAGAAGAAACGCCAGACTTTAATAAATTTTCTCTATGGGATATGCAATGCATTCAATTTGCATACGGAATCGTAGTGATGATTGAATGCGTACATGTTGCGCTCGTACAATGATTAGAGGTGACAGCCGATGTAAACGAAGCTACTTTTGGATTTCCGCGCGGACTGATCGACTCAGCTGAAACAGAGTTCACCTAAGCCCCAGAGCTCAAAAAGAATAAGATTGGGAAATAAGATTGACTCTCCTACTTTCCCTGAGCTAACGGTGTCCAGCGGAAGTCCCTTTTTTGGCCTCCACGATAGCTTCGAGGTTTATGAGGTATTTGATTTCCCCATGGTGCTCGAGCAGATAGCGCCACGAATCCTCTTTTTGGCCTTCAACGGTGATTGTAAGGAATATACTGTTCAGCGAGTGCTGAAAATCTCGACAGTGATGAGTTGAACCTCACAAGGCAGGGAGTGATGCCTCCACCAGAAGGACCGTCCCAGAGAAGATCCGTGTTCACATGCATAACTGGTAGGGGCGTCTTTCAATGTTGCGGGGTATCAGAATCCTCCCAACTCCTCCCTTACTTCCCAAGCGTACCCAACAGGTGCATGACCTGGCCCCACTGAAGTTTCTCAACTGTTTGCTCTGGTTTTTTGGCTTGTTCGTGGACCATGGCGTAACTTCAACTCTTTTCTCAGCTGCCTCAACACATGCCTAGGTTTTCCTAGAGATGTGTAGGTATACGTTTGGAACGTGATTGCTTTCGTACGTTTTTCTAAAACCCGAACATTCTATTAGTTACAAATGTTTGACGAATTCTGCCGATCTATTTCGTAAGTTATGCCCGTTCAATTGCATTTTGAAGTCGACGCTGAATATGTAATGTTGTTTTATCATACGTGAGAATATTCCAAACTCCCCCCAATCATTGAAACTATTTCGCAATTCATTGGGTACTGTAACAGTCCCAATAGGGCAATCGAATCCTCTAAACGAATAGCTTGGAATGGGCCATGGGGTTGAACCCTCATACACGTCATCAGTAACAAACAGAAGTTCTCGAATTTCCCGAGGACCACTAAGAAGGGGTCACGATGGCAAAGCTTGGGAGGTGGTGGAACTTGAGAAACAAAGATCAGAGGCATGATAATAAGCACTGCATGAAGGATTGCTATAGAAAATTGGACGAGTTTACGATTTCCTGGCGGCATCGAAAAATCAGATAACACGATCGTAGGGAGATCCCAGATAGGGTCTGCTAAATACTTGGTCTATGGTCCTTGATTCCACCCACGTAGCCCAGTTTCCTATTTCAGGTGACTCTATTTATAATTCTTCTAAGGGAACAGTCCCGCAACAGCCGGTACGGAACTTGCATTTCTATTTATTCTGATACAATTGTTGCTCCATATTGGTTACCCACAATAAATGAGATCCGCCCAAAGATATCGATGTAGGATGGTTAGCTGATGCACTTCTGCTTAGATCCCAATTGACACTTGAATCTATGGACTTTCAGTTAGCTGTTCTATTGTACCCATTTCCCCTTACCAATCTAAGTGGCGAGGCTTGAAATACAAATTGCAATGACTTTTACTTGTTTGTGGTTATCTGAGTTATGTAGTGGAGATTTTATGGCAGCACATCTACGCTATATGAATAAAAAATTAAATAAATAAATCGATAAATAAATAAATAAATGATGTGAAGTGTGTGCATATTCTCTTTGAAACAAACGATATTATGCGTGAGAAACACTTCTTTTGTCTCTGGCCTTCGAATACTCAGAATTATAATTACTTCTACGGTACTCCTATATTGAAAACAATACCGTAGTACCCCACGGATGTCGTACTGGGACAGTAGGGGCTAGCCAAAGGGAGCCTTTTCGAAGTTTCGGTCACTATGCAGCTTGTCTGACGTGCTAATGGCCAAATAAATTCAATCACCTCCACAAATTGGTAATGTGGTAGAGAGCACTGCTCGTCATGAAAGGCTATATTAAACTGGCGATTCTCAGAGTGCTTGGTTTGTACCGATTTTCTAATGGTTGCAACATTTTTTCCAGGTTATTTCTGGCATAATGCTTTCCAAAACAAAGCTTGGAGTGGTTTCTTGATGGCTAGAAGTACGAGAAAGGGTCAATCCACCACTGGAATTGTTTGAGCAACAAATTCTGGTTTTTGGAGCAAATCCGAGACAAAGCACCTCGAACGCTTTGCGGCTCCTGTCCGCGTTCACCTCGCAATGACAGGTCATCATCGCCCAAAACCATTTTGCCCGCTTTTTCCCTAAAATCCTGGCGATTCCGGTCTCAGTTCAATCCCGTTGGTCCAGATGACTCATTTTCACAGTTACGTAGTCATTACTCCCTAATACTCAGTAAGTTTCTGGTTTTGCACTGATCTTACCACTACAAACGTCCAAAGATCTAATTTGGCCACCCGGCAACTATCCACGGATTATCTTATTCGTACTGAAACTTCTAACTAATTGTAAGTGCCTTGTTCTGTCCCTTTTACTTTCTCTTTCTCTTACTCTTTCTTTTTCTCTTTCACTTTCTCTTTCACTTTCTCTTTCTCTTTTCTTTCTCTTTCTCTTAATCTTGCTCTTACTTTCTGTTAGTCTTCCTCTTCCCTTTCTTCCCTCTCTCACACTTCTCCAGATTTCCCAGAGCAGCACTGGAATGACCTTTGTGGTGGTATCCGCTCGTGAGAGCCTCTTTTTCCCAAACAGAAACGAAATGGTAGCTCCTGTGACTATTTGTTCATTTATTTGTGATTCCCATGTCCATTCCTTGTGAGACCTCATTCCAGGATCTACCCAGGTCTGTCTTTCGTCTATCTGGGGCCTGAAATCAATCTTTGGTGGGCGATTCAGATTAAAATTGATCTCGTTGGGTGAAAATGAAGTATGAGGTAGGCAATCTGCAATTTTTTGACATCGCTACGGAATGTGAAAGCTAATCGCCTTAGTTGGGAGAAACCGGTGTGTGGGACTTCTTCCATAGATCGATGCTGATAAAGCTTCATTCACCCGTTTGGTTCATTGAGTACGCCCATTTCCCCTGTTTCATGAGCTCAGTTCCTAATCATCTTGGGCCTGTCTTCCACTTCGCGCTCCATTTCATCCGTTATGATCAATGGTGATCTTACAAGTTACTTTTTCATCCGTCTTCACCATTTCAAAGTGTCACAGCCATATTGAATGTGCTTGGATTTGCTATTGATATCTGTTAACTGCAACTGTTACTATTTTCTGATAGTTTGGTTGTTGTGCCTTTTACCTGGACGGGAAAATGACATCATGCTCTGGGTTCACATAAAAGGTGCTCGAGTATTATATCAGTTCCAGGGCTTTCTGAATTCCTTCACTACGCTCTCTTTGCTGGAGCTTCAAAGTAAGATGGTAAAAGAAGTCTCGTTGTTTATTATGATGACTCGGGCACGGAGGGGGGGGGG
>UZAF01016198.1:49736-64741 GCA_900617895.1 Haemonchus placei
ACCCTAAAGAAATCGCTAGTGCAATGTCAAGGGTGTTCTAGTACATTCAGAATAGTAAAAGAAAATACGAAATGACGCCGTATTGCTCATGGAGACGTGGGCAAGACCTTCACGGCTCATTTGCCTTCCCATGATCGTTTGGTCCAATCAAGGTAGCAGCCTTTCAATCGTTCGATCTTGAAATCAAAGAAGTCGATTCCACATTTTATCTGTCGAATTCATCTTTTTGCAACATGGGGCTTTATTTTCGTAAGTTAGAAGGTACGTCATATGCGTGTATAATCCTATTATCTTTGAAAAAAAGATGACATTTGAGAACAACATTGCTTGCTGTACGTATTCCCAAGAGGAGATTAGATAGACGTAATACTTCTTAGCAGCTAAATTATGGTGCATTGAGAGAGCCGGTTGGTAATTAGTTTTCTTACATAATGTAGTGTCAAGAGAACTGGAATCTTATCTTTTTTCCCTTCATTCCTCTCGCGTCTCCTCTGCCATGGCTGGCAGGTATTTGGCGAGTCAAGAACGATTGACTGGCTCCATAGATCGCTCACATTGCACGGGATCACGACAATTTTGATAGTAAATGATCGAGTCCACAGTGATTACAATAAGGGTAAGGTAAAACCGGGTGAGTTCCGGTCCAGGCTAGCCATTCTTTCTATTCCTTCTGAAATGTGTTGCTTAATTGGCTCCAGGCCTAAATGGCAAGAGAAAACACTAGTATGTTCATCGTGAGGCACCGCAAGTCATTGTGTAGGCCAAATAGGCTATTCAGATGGCACACCGATGCAGAATGGAAGGTGAATGTGATAGCCTGTCTTGAGGACGGGATTTTTCATTGCCAAAAACTTGGTCCTTCCATCCTCCCACGGGCAAAACGGCCAGTACTGGATGGGATTTGAACCCACACCTTTGCTCCGGGTAATGTTCGTCTTACGATTCAACGTAAAAGTAAACTGTCGATGTTTTGCCGTAAATCATATTGCGAACATTCATACATGTTCCCCCTATCCACACTAATCAAATCATTTTGTTAAGCCGCGTTGGTAGAAAGGTGATCCAGCTGGTTCTATACGGCAGTAAGCATCATATTATAGNTAAGCCGCATTGGTAGAAAGGTGATCCAGTTAGGCCATAGTTCTATTCGGCAGTAAGGATCATATTATAGATTTTCTGAAAGGCAGAATTTCTCCCACCGGCAAGTTCGACCGATGACCACGCGAAAAATGCACGGCTCTGAGTTCGCTCTCCACCGTACGGCTTGGTATGCTTGTGTGTGATCACCTCATTCTTTTTATGCAGGCCCAGTACGTAATTACAAACATTCTCGTAAAAGAAGCCTGATTTATGTGGTGGGTACCTGAGTCAAAGTTTTCTATAACGAAATTAGTAAGTGGTAGCGGAACTATTTGTGGCCAATTGACGGGTTTGTCGCTAAATCAGTCAAGCTACCTCTAAAATTCATCAGGTGTTAAGCAGATTGTCCAGAAAATGTGAAAATTGTGCTTCTAAATACGTTGTCCTTTGAGACCTTACATGGGTAAAGGAATCACGGGTGAACAGAGTTTCCTTTGGTTGTCTTATCAAATCGGCGTGTTTTACAACTACGCATTTGCTGACGTATGTACAGCCATATTGATGGTCGACGGGACGCTGGCGCTGATTTGCAAAGAGCGAAGCACACCCATTTAGTCATCGTAATGCTACACTGAGAGATCGTTATTCATCGGGTAGTATTCTTGCAGAAAGTGAGATGCAAGAATTCCAAGAGAGAGCTAGTGGTGGTATCTTTCACTATAAATGTCCATAGGTCATATTTAGTCGTTTTAGTAGTTTAGTAATATTTATAGTTCTTACACTCTGATGCATCCCTCATTATGTTGTACTATATAGTATGTAGAGTAGTAGCAGTGAATAGGTCCATCTCGAACCGTTTCACTAAGCTATGGTAAAAGAGGAATCGGAACATGTCAGTTTGCACTAAATCTGCTCTCTTCGAGACTCTCAAGGAATACAACTTTTTCGGAACCACCTTTCGGATAGTAAATGATTGAATTTAAAGTGATCCTGTTAAAACATTGGCCAGCCGAAGTACAAGCTTCTAGACGAGTCTCGTGCTAGGTAAGCAACCCAACCCCGAAGGAATAGAAGGAATGGCTGGCCTGGACGGGTACCTACCCGGGACCAATTCACCCTGATTATGATCACTTTAAATTCAATAATTTATTACCCGAAACGTCGTCTCGAAACAAGATGTTTTCCTTGAGTCTCGAAGAGATCATATTTAGTGCATTCCGAGCAAAATCGAAGCAGTCACGCAATACTTTTAAAAATCGAAGAGGAGAAGTGGTTTTTACCCGAACTATAAATATTTTCCCACTTTCTAAGTTTCTTCTTACGTTTTTTTCTATTATTGGTTTTTCCGTTTGCGCTGAGTTTGTTAGGATAGTGAATGATCTTTTTTTTCTGAAGTTCTTATTGACATTTCTCTTCGAGTGAACTTTGTCGACGAGATTTGAAAGATTCCAGCAATTATTTGGGAAAGGCTCAAAATATGCTTCTAAATTCAAAGTCATAGAAAGTAGGAAGTTCATAGCATTCAATGGATGAAACTGAAAAAGGCGAAGATATTGGGCGAAATTTTGTCCATGGCGCATTTCCACCTGGTCCAAAACCAACAAGCGGCTTGAACTCCGACTTCTTCCTCAATTCTGCACATTTTGATTTTTGGTCCCTCCCATAGGCCACGGTGTGGTATGGAATTTTGCAAAGTTCGATATCAAACAAATCGCTTTGTACGTGACAAACACCGACATTGTTTTTTGTCCGGCGCCATATATGCCTTTCTAATGAAGGCCCTGATGGCATGATAAGGGCCATGGTAGGGCAGTAGCAATACAGGAATACTGTAATGCTTTGCATTTCTGCTAACCCGCTGATTAGAAGGGGTTGTAGAACGTGGCATCCGTCAGAAGTTGTTGCATCAGTGCCATTGCGAAGTCAGCACCACGTGGCCTAGATGGTTTGGAATTGATAAAACCTCTTTTTCGGTGGCCAGAAAAAGTAAATGGAACGTCACGTTTTCGTATGTTCTATGGTCGATTTTTTTTCATTGTGAAAGGAGTTCAGGTCGAGAATATGAGCGCCGGCGAAAATGAAAACAAAACTGAACGCTCTTAATTTTGACCCGTCGGAAAAGTGATAACGTCCTTCGTAAGAAGGTGATGGATGATGCAAGGATAAATCTTTTCGTTTCCCTGCAATGTATATCACCGGTGTATCCATAAAGTGTCGAGAAGTGGCTTAATTAGTGGTTGTGAAATTGTGGTGGTTTCATGAGGAATGGAATATTCAGAATCGATTCGTCCCGCCACCGGTTACCCTATTTTTGTGAAGAACTGTGATGACATTTGACATTGCACTTGGTCTTAGTGGGTCCAGAACTCCTTTACGGATTCGAATTTGTTGGGGAAACATTCGGGTTTGAAATTCCAGAGAAGTTGCAGAAGTGGGACCATATCTTCCTCTTATGGCATTGCTTACGAAGGAAATATCATTAAAAATCTTGGGGAAAGTTATGTAGAAGGTCACGAAAATGGGTTGTTCTTCCGGAATTGAAAAGTTTTTCTCGTCCTTTCTGACTTATTTGGTATTCTGGTTGAACTGGGTACTTTAGTGTGTAAGAAATGCTGGATAAAAGAAAAAAAAAAGAAAAGCCGATCAAATTCCATTGTTTCGATTCCTTTTTCCTGGATTTGGTGAAGCACATGATGCATTCCATTCTGAGGGAAAGTACCAATCTATTCCTCGGTGACCTTTTATAAGGCGATTGCAATGAAAGCATCGGTTCGATCTCGATAAGGGAATTATTTGAGGGTTCAAAAATTTCCAACTATCGGGGCTCTAAACGTTGACCATATCAATAATTAACCCTACATATGTTGTAAGAGTCAATGTAGGAGTCAAAGAAAACTGCAAACTTCTGTCTTAAAGCGATATGCACTATTTCCTGCTCCATTTATAGAACAAGGAGGGGTAAAGGATGGTTCCAGAGGGCGCATGGTTCTCATGTCGAATCAGAGATCGATACCGGTCTATGCCGACCAAGCCCTCCATTCAGTCGTAGGTGGTAAATAGGTAACAGCTCGTCTGGTAGAATGAAAATGCAAACCGGCTATTATATTGGCTGGCCCAGGATATTGGAAGTCAAAGTGCGAGCCACAAACGCCGCTGCATTTCGGGATGGGAGCTCCTGAATGCGTGGGAGCGTCTCACGGGAGAGTGGGATTAAATACTGTCAAAAGTTTTTTCCTCTTTAGTTTATTTCTAATTCAATCGATTAATTTATTGCAGAACTCTCACGGTCCAAGGCATGGGGATGGCGTCATTTTTCCATTGGTGTATTGTTTGGATTGTTTTCATGGTTGCCCGGTTTCTCTTCCCGAAATTTTACGTGACGCGGGCAATAGGGACTAGGATAGGGATTATAAAGGGCAGTTTATATGTGTATTATCATCTTTGTACTCTACTTTTTACGATGATCATACCACTGAGTCCAAGTCAAGTGCATTACCCATATCTCACTCTTCTTGTCGTACTCCCATCCTAGCGGCGCCTTCCTTCGAAAGTTCAAGAAGATGACATTCTCCCAGTTATTACTCGATCGACAGCTCTTATCTACATTGTAGGTGTGTCAATCAGTCGTAAAAGCTACGACTTGGGGATTGCACTGATTTTTCCCCCTTCAGTGTTCCTATGCCATCAGGGAGGTTTTAGTTGAAATGTCAAGGAGTTAAGGGACATGTGTGACATTTGTTGACAGAATCTGAAGTAAAAATGAAAATATTGTCAGCTCCGTTACGTCACGGATTTCTGTACGAGTTGTCCGTTTTTCAAGCTTGACGTTGCTAATGGTGGCATCATCGGCATTCCATTCTATCAGGCTCCTGCGGCATTCCATTCTATCAGGCCTACCATCGTTCTTCTACAGGAAGGGGTCTTCAAAGTTTGCATAGTGCCATGTTTTTGAACCTTACAATAGGGAATGTCTCAGGCACTGATAGCGAAGGTGGTGGTTTTAAATGAAGCATCGATAAAACGGTGTCGTCTTGGACGCCTAGTACGACCTTTCCAAAGCAAATAACAGTCCCCCCGGTTCTTCACCTACGCGCTTATAATTAACCTTCCGCTAGGGATGTTTGTTCATGGGGGGACTTGCGAAAGGAAGTTCATCTGCTGTGAGAGAGGTCCGAAGTAAAAGTGCGTAGCGATCAACTGAGGGTGTAAGCCGCTGGGTGCCGTTGTTTGCCATTTCCCTAGGACATATTGCCAGCGACTGCCCACTGGCAATGGTGTCATCACCCTTTATTTTCAAGCCTTGGACCTGACTTAGCCTAAAGATCGCCTCGTACGGGGCCAGCCACTACTCCGAGGAGACAAATTAGTAGCAACACCCACGGCTCCTCACCCATTAAGTGACATCACTTTTACAGTAAGGTAGTAGTCTGGTGCAGTTGAGGACTGGTTATATGGCAGGCTGAAATGCTTGGAATGTGATTAAACGTGCGTCATTAGGTGTTCGTATGGAGGCTGGAATTAATAACGGAGAAGTTGGTCGTTCGTTTTTCACCATGCGTCATCAACTACGTAAGGAGGAGGGGGTTTGCACTTTTGTTCACCTTGGAAAGACTGTAGTGTCCACATCGGGGTTGGTATCTTTTATATTTCCTTGGCCATCAAATCTTTCATCATATAAATAAACAATACTTCGCAAACTACGAACAATAAAGGCTGCTGCGTCTGGGCCTTTGTAATGATTTCTGATCCTATTCACATGGGCACAAAAGAGCGGTGCAAAGTGGAGCACTATATTGCATGGACTTGGTTTGAGTCCCTGAATAAAACCACCCAGACCAGACACGCCGTCCATCCCTTCGGCATCGCTTGATTCGGTCCATGCTTATCCGGGAGGAGAGCAGCTTGGACTTTTTAATTGAATGCTTCGATAATGAATGGAAGTTGTTTGAGAGCCATGAAACCCATGAAACAGGATTGATCAATGCCAAGGAATTTTATCTTTCAACTTTTATCTATTCTTATGAATTGTTCATGAACTAAAGGCCATTTTAACAAATCAATCCAATTGGCAAACTCCCAAGTTTACGACCGATAGACCTGCCCGTTTCCCATAAAGGGTATAGAATGGGAAAGGGCGCTAATGTTTAGAGGGTAGTATTGACCTCTTATAGAGGGGGGGGGGCAGTTCCCACCCAGATGTCTCAAGGCAATCGGGAAGGACGTACGGCTGTGTATAGTGATATGTAAAGGTAGTGGGAGGTCCGATATATTTCGTATCATATACAGTATGTTCCCGAGGGTGTACTACACGCGTTGGGAAACTTTCGTAGGGTATTACGAAAAAAGAAACGTTTATGTGGGATGACTGTACAATGTCTATAACGCTCCATAAAAATGGACGTCTCGTAAAATCACCAGCCGTTCCTTTCGCTCGTTCTCACACAACTTGTCGCTAATAATAGCTGGGAATGTAAAAGCGCTTTTCGTCGGCAAACACTTTCGCCAGATACTGTAATTGGTTCAATAACTGTTGAAAAGCGTGTTGAAAAGATGTATGTTTGTATGGGGGGTATTCATATCGTCTTGGGGCTTTCAATTCTCAATGGGAATTCAATTTCAGGCGTCCGGTATTGATAGCAGAAGGATTGGAGCATGTCTGTTTTGCCAAGAATTTTGGATGGAACTCTATGCACTATACGAGATTGGGGTAGCACGAGTTGAGGTATGGACAGTTGTTCCTTTGGGTGTTTCCCAGCTGTGCTTTCCCTTGATGGATACAATTTTCAGGTGAAAACCGTGAACGTAAACTCAGAAGCCTTCAAAAAGAATTTCCTGGGTGCTCAGCCTCCGATCATGATCGAAGAGGAGAAGTATCAATTTCCTTTCGAACTTTTTTTCTTCCGCTAGATTTCAACGATGTCACATCTGGGTTATCATTATCATTCTTCACGTTCCAGGGAGGCCACCTACACGGACAATCGTGAAATCGAAGGACGAATCTTTCACCTTGCAAAAGAATTCCGCGTTCCTCTCTTTGAAAAAGATCCCACTGTTGAAAAGCGGATAGAAAGTCTTTACAGGGTAAGTTTGGGGGAAAAGAACTCGGGAATATTTTGTCTGGGAGATCCAAACAAGCAAGTTGTACCCATTCCAGAACTTCAAACTCTTTCTTCGTGCTAAAACTGAGTACGACAAGGAAAGGCGAGACATTTCATCGGTTGAATCACTACCACCACAAATCAAGACCCATTATAATCGTGTTGTAGAGCAACTAGCTGGTATTGATCAGGTTTGTGTGAGAGGGTTTGGGGTCTTTTGGGGGTGGACACTGTTGAATTAAGCTAAAAATGAGATTTCAGCTGTTGGCGGATCGGCAAACTCGCTACCTCTTGGGTCCGTCAATGACGGAATATGATTGTGAACTTATGCCCAGACTACATCATATGCGTATCATCGGCCAGAGAATGCTCAAGTAAGTTTTTTGGCATTTGGTCAATTCTTACAGTCTCTGTTGGACTCATTTATTCGGTGGCCTCCATGGTTTTATCCTCGAAGACATTATCAAAAAGGGTTAGCCACAGAAATTTGCATTTTGCATCTTTGTTGTGCTCTGGCCAACGAATATGAAGCTCTAGTACCCCCCTCGTTTGGGTAGTCCTCGAAAAAAAGGTCAGAAATAGACTAAAGAAAAGGATTTTTGGTAAAAAATAAAGTGTCAGAAATGAAAAGGGGCAGAAGACGAGGGCGCGGGGTCTCGGTGGTGCAAGGGATAAGGTGCTTTAAAGGCACGGGCACAGGTTCGAGTCTCGCCCGAGGCAGAAGTTTTGCCCACAACTCGCCATCCTTAAGGAAACCAGCAGTTTAAGTCAAAACAGAAACTTTTCTGAGACTCACAATTATGATTCATAGCTCAACGAGTGTCCCTTGTTGTTTACCCAAGCACATAAAAATTTCTGAAATTCTGGCTCAGAAATAATGAATCAGACAACATTCAGAAAAANGGGGGGGGGGCCAACGTGAAACTCATATCTATGATTCATGGCCTCTGAGGTTTAATACGTCCTGATAATTCTACCGATATTTCCAATCATTGGTCTAGAAGACCGGTGCACTTTGTGGAACAAACTCAAAAGAGGTCGTTTCTGTCGAACCTACTAAATCCAACTTTCCGCGTCTGACCTTATTTAGAGTTCTTGTTCGTGTGATTTGGGTTAATGGATTTGATACATTTCAGTCATCCAATATACCCAAATCACCCACATGGCAATAGAAAAACCTTTCGGGTACTTGGCTGTGTCCTGGGAGGCCGAAGGGGGAGATGGGGATGGGAGGGAGCGAGGCAGTCTGGTGAATGAGCACCATACTTTTTTGGGCCAATTTTTGGCAGCAACTTTCATGAGTGAACTATTTTTTGCAGTTTTGACTTCCCTCGCAATTTAACCTACTTGTGGAATTACGTACTGACCGCCTATCGAACGGCCGCCTTCATTGAGAGCTGCCCGGCTGATCAAGATATACTGCATCATTATAAGGTAAGTAATGACTCGATGCTTCTGTAAATTACTTATTTGAAGACCTTTACCTAAGGGTCTTGAGATTTTCCTCATATGACGACTGGGAGGACATTTGTGGTTGGGCAATGAATGGTTTGTCAGATAAGCCTTCCTTCGTGCGAGGAATTTGATGATAGTGGCGGAGCACTTTCTCTTTCCTTATCAAATGCTATGCCATTTCTCGGCCATAATCGTTATCGCCGAAGAGGGACCGACGTGGTTACTAATCGTGTTACAAAGAAAGAACTGTAATTTACGTAAAAAGAGGCCTACGAATGAGTTTTGGTTAGGAATCAAATTATTGGCAATGTTGTCGACAGAAACGGATGAATTTTTCGGGTAACTACCAAGAAAAATGAAAAGTAAAGAGTTATTCGTATTTTTGCCATTCACGGACAACTGACACGGTGTCAAAGATGGAATTTGAAATGTTAGAGTATCTACTACCAACTCGAGCTCCGGTTACAAGCGATTTTATATTTTCGGATCCTAGACGCTTGTAAGGAGCACCCAGGGAAAGAAGATTTACATGAAGAAATACGTTATGGTGCGAATTTGGTCAAGGGTACAGCCAAAAATTGTTTTCGATGAGATCAAGTAATATGGGAAACTTGGGAAGTAGTACTTTGAAGTTTAGGGAAACCTCGGGAAAAAATTTCTTGCTTGCTTGCTCAACAGGATTGCTCAAAGTGCTCTTCTTCTCCAATGTGGGAGGAAGGAATATAGCTAAGTGACCGGCCATGACGTACCGACCATGTGTCGGTCATGCATTCCAATGTGTCCGAATTGGTACAACATATTCCACCCCTAATCCGCAGAAATTGTAATACTGGTTTTGTGACTAACCTGTAAGGCTGCAACGTCATTCAGGACCACCTATCAGTGTAACTTTTGGGTCTTGTGAAGCCGCTCAAATGGGAGTGAGGAACCAGGGCGATAGAGTCTCCCCTCAATGGAAGCCTAGGCTGAGGATTGACAAAAGTTTAACTTATTGTGGAATGCTGTCATACTGTATGTTTTGGATGACGAAAAAGATCAATTCTTCGACGAAGTTTCGCGGAGAACTACTTCGCGAAACTTCGTCGAAGAACTACTTCGAAAATTACCTAAAATAAATCTCACCATAACACCTCCGTCCTTTATCCCTCTGTTTATTTAACTTCATTGTCTGAGGTAATCCCTAAACTTCTCGGTGGGGAAGTGAGCTCACCCGGAGTTCATACTGCTCATCACGGGTTACCTGGAGTTTACGGGAGTAGATTGCCGGTGCATTTGAAACCTGAACCCTGAAAACGTTTATGTTTGAAATGTGGAGATGCTTCGCCTGAGTCCATAGTTGAGGACTTCTGTAGCCTCTGCAGTTTTGATGGTTCATTTGCCGTTTTTTTAACAAAGGAGAACAAATCGTATCAAATTCGCAAAACTAGTGAATTTTTTTGTGTTCCCTTCACATCCTCTGACACGATTTATCTTCAGGAGCAACTAAATATGTTCACAAATCAGCGTGAGACGCTACAGTCACCGACGAAGACACACACAATTCCGGAAGAGGTGTTGATGGACATCAGAAGAAGTGGGCTGGATCAAAACTGACGGAAACCATGAGGTTTTGCGAGGTTTATTTTGATTCGCAGCAAAAAAGAACTCCCATAGACTTTGCTTCATCTCGACCCTATTTCATCGCTTTGGATTGTACGCATCACTTATAAGCCGGACCCTTTCGTCGATCACTTTCTTTCGTGGAACTAGTTAACTTTTCTGATTTCACTGACTTTGTTTTGGAATTTTATATCGGCTCCGTTGAGCTTCCTATGTGTAACCATTCCGAGACACGCTAATTTGCGTATAAATCTAGCTTATTTCATAAAAANAAAAATAATCGGATTACTGTAACGTGATGGTAATGTAGGGTTTCTAACTGAACACACTTGGTTGTTGCTGCCATGATTCCATGAGTTTTAAAAGTATTATTTTACTCGTAGCACTGTTTTGCTCATAGAGAGATGCAGATAACAGCGGCTAATAGTCACGTATGATACGTATTACATATTACATATGTATGTATATCTATTTATTGTGTATGTTTTAGCAGGTTGTCAGTCAGTCGTTCCCTTCTTCTTCTCGACACTATTCCCTTACCCCCAGATTGATTGTGAAAAAGCCGCGTTCACTTGCCTTGCCCTGTATGTTGCATATTCTTCTATTGGAACAAAGTTTTATTTATCCTTTTTTTGAATCACAGCACTTAAGAAGAAGTATTTCCGACAAAAATGGCTTGGAAGAAAGTTCCCAGCATACTTTTAGGATGAGATTGATCCTAGAACTACAGCTGTCCTGAAGTCTTGATAAATGGGTCTTACAAACCTGATCACTTGTCAAGCACGAACCTATGAGGTTTAGCGAGCAAGTAGCTGTGTCTTACCTGGACAGACCTATGAAGAGATGGATTTGATAAGTATGAACTAAAAGTGGTCTTCTCAACATTACCACTTCTATACATTCAGTTCGTGTTAGGACCCTAACGTGTGCATGAAAATGACTAGGATACTGTTTTTACTCAAAGATATTGCGTGAGAATTTGGCTGCTTGTACTATATTAGCTCACTGTACCTACTAGATGTCGGACATTTAATGTAAGCTTCTGAAATTTATTCGTAATTTTGCTTGGAACTCGTAATATTGAAGACCAAATTCATTTTTGGCAGACGACATACCACGCAACAATGTGTGGGCAGTCCAATAATTGAAACATCTAGTGGAGTTCTGAACAGTACGCCATAATCATAGCGAAAAGATAATGTGACAAGTAGAAGAACCTTCTCAAACCTTATAAAACATACGTTCGGTCCATGGTTGAGAGTGGTGCTGCTGTGTTCAGCCCGAGAAGGGATGTTGAAGCACTTGAGAAGGTACAGAACAATTTTACGCGTAGAATCTTTTGTCGGTGTGTTCTAGGATTTCCAAAGCATCCACCCGTGACGAATACTTTAAACTCTCTACTTCGGAGTTACGGCGCAAATTATTCGATGTATGCATGGTTCACAAGCTTCTGTACCGAAGTAATATATTTGATATTTACTTTGATCTTCATAATACGGCGCGCTCTCGAACTAGAGGTGCTCAGACTGAAAAACATCCTTCCTAAGCACAGAACTAGTAAAAGAGCTAGCAGCTTCACATTCAGAGCAACTAGCCTCTACAAAAAGGTAACGGGAACATTAACACTTCGGATTCTTTGTCTAATTGTAAGTTCGAACGCAGCATAGCTCTGTTTCACCCTTCCTTGCTGTTGACCAGTTGTTCCACGGCTTCCTTTGACTTCTGGCCTTAAAGTCGCACTAATTGCTGAACTTTACGTTCGAAAGGAAAAGTACAAATTCCCCTCCTAGCCCTTCCTTTCTTATCTGGTCTTTACACCTAACTCTTAATGTCGTGAAGAGATATGCACGGCTGACGGCTAAGGAACAGAGAAGCAGGAAAAATAATGTGAGAAGCATAACTTGAAAATTAGGCGATCAATGCTGAATTTATAGGCCGGCTCACGCTGTACGTACAAGTACTCATACTGGCAAAAGAGTCATTAAGAAGGCAGGGCAAGCGGGACCTCAGTTGTCAGGGGTAAAGAGCTCGAGAGGGAAGCTCTTCACCTCTTGGAGACTGAGAGAAAGAGGGGTGCCTGGAGGACTCAACCACGGGTTCGGGTCCAGTTTGAAGTCGAAGTTTTTGCCTAAACTCGCTAACCTTGTGAGATGTCACTGAATTGCTTCCGATAAGTTTGAGCATTAGAGTCCATAAAAAATTTCATGAAAACAAGGTCAGGGGCAGGTAAGATCCAGAATTTTGATATGATCTCTCTCATACATCAAAAAGGTCATTGTGTCCTCATAAGCTTCTTTTGTTTTTGCAAAGATTGTCAGTTCTTTTTCAGTTTTCTTGTTGCACATTCCGGGCAGTTCACAATGCAGCTGTGCGGTAACTAATGTGATTGCCCAGAAGCTCATCGAGTGCGAACATCCCTCGGATGGGAATGTTTAACGCCTCTAGACCATCCTTTATTATGTTCTATATAAATCGTGTTCCGAGTCGACAGAGCCTCATGTGGCATCCAGGCCACAGTCTACTACTCCCAGTTGAAAATCTCGGAGACCATTTCCATAGTGAACCGTCTCTTTAACATATCCATATAAATGATTCTTTTATGTCGAGGAACGGAGCCCTGCATGAAGCTTGCCATGTTGAGCCTGCCGCTAGCTGTGAAGTAGAGCTTTCAATTAATCCATCCACCCCTTCAACGGAGTTGCGCATGCCTCTGTAAAGTACTACGAATGGTACGCTGAGAAAAAGTACTTCTCTTCATCGACAACGGAGAGAGCCGTCAGTTCAGAGAATGTCAGTTCGAAGCTCCACCATTCCTGCTGGTGATCTACTGCCTAAAAGAGAAGTAGCTCTGTAGTACAAAGCGGGAGGCGACAGCTTACCAGCAGTAATGGCGAAGCTTGAACTGGGATCAGTGCATATTCGTGTGGTCATCATGATCTTAGCAATTTCCACATTTGGCATACTGTACCCCTTCTGCCAGAATTTCACCGAAACTTTACCTCCCCAGAGTTCCAGTGTGTCCTCTACTTCTTTTTGCCAAGTACACAACCGCTTAAGGTCTACAATTACCTATACTCCCTTCATTCCTGCTAAATTTTTGGTCTTAAGAAGTTTCTTAGAAAATTCCTTCGTTCAGGAAATTGGTCTGGTTTGTGCTTTTATACTTACAACACTGCAGCAGTCCAGCTTTGCCATTCTCACGATACCTATTCCCATGCTTCTTTGTCTCAAACGAACATTCTAATGACAAGCTGGCGGCGACTGCATTTCAGTTCCATAGAACATTCTTTGTACTGCATAGCAATCTAACGTTTACTAGTCGAGTTTGAATGGAACTGCTCTCTTGCAAAAAACACTTCCCTTTCTTTGATGACATTCCAGTCGGACTGGAATCGTTGGGCAATTTCAGTGGAAAAACTGAACGAAAGCGAAAGGAAAGCCTACAACAGCTTTGGAGTGTGTGTTCCCTTGAAACTGAATACTGATAGGGGGCCTGGTTGTTTAACAACGGTTCTCTCTATCTTTGAGAATTCTGGCTCCTGCGACTTTCTCGATGAATCATGATATTAGGGCTAAGTCGAGAATTGTTCACCTTCGATGGAATGAACCTTTTTGATCAACACTCCTATGTAGCTGAGCAATAGTTCAGTGTTATTGGGAAAAGTTCACTTTACTTCGTCCCAGTTGGTGGTAGACGGTGAGCCCAGAGGCATTTGTTTGTTCTTGCCACTTTCTACTGGTCTTCTGATCTGGAACAACTGGAGGAGGGATATGCTTTGATTCATGGGATGGTATAATCATTGGAAATTACGACAGATGATAATCGGAACATGAAAATCGGCCACATTTCCTTAAGTTACGACGACGCACGAACGAGACGTTTTCCTTGTGTACCGGTAAGGTTTGTCACTTTTCAGTTGCTTTTGTGAAGACATTGTCCTTTCATGGAGAGAAATGGCACAGCGACAAGTTGCGCACTACGACACGCATGGCCCAGGGATCGAATATACAACTGCACCATTCGATGGATAAATGAAATCACATGCGCATTCACAACTCTCCACCGATTCTGGATGGAAGTCGAACATTGGGTTTTGTGAGCTGCTCCCACGAGTCGGTAGAGTTGGCTCACCATCTATTCGTAACCGCCTCCATGAAGAGGTTTGAAATTGTACTCATACCCCACGCAAATCATTTTCTTCAGCGAGTAGGAGGTGGTTACTAATTTTCGCTGGATATAGTGAAGCGAACTCCCAGTGCCGACTGGTTGTTCCTAATGCATATTAAAGTGCTGTGATACTCTCCAAAATGATAGGAGGCTTCATCAACAAATCCGATTTCACTCAGATTCAGATATCCATATAAAAATTTCTAAGCTTGTTCGTGTGTTGCAGAGCAGCTATCAAACACGGAACAAGATGTTATGGGCCTGATACACCAAACAGCTCATTGCCAACAACACAGTGTATCCTAACGAGCTGCTTCGCATCAATTCCCTGCGATCGCAATCAAACCACTCAATGACCAGTGCTGAAAAAGATTGCAACCGTAATTGGGACTAATAGGAAAGGTTGTTGAGGGAAATGCTAGACAGACATACACACAGACAGGCAGATACACAGGCACACGCGCAGATTGACACACAGACAAACAGGCATGCACACAGACAGACACATGACAAACCCACAGGGAAACAAACAGACAGACAGACAGACGGACGGATAGACAGACAGACATACATACATACATACATACATACATACATACATACAT